>CAKOAT010944043.1:0-19293 GCA_932364175.1 Eruca vesicaria subsp. sativa | reverse complement strand
TTAGTTTTAGACTGAGATATTATATGGATATTTAGATTTTAATTATTTTGATCATAACAGGAAGTCATAAATGGTGAAAATGATACCTGGGAACACTTAACTGCTTACACGACAAATGCAAGTGTTGGATGTTTGTGATGTAATATACTAGTATTGCAACGGCTTGTATTATGGCGTGTTTGAGCTGTAACTAGCTTGAGCTCTAAGAGCATCATTATCCTACTAACCCAATTTTGGATTGTTTAAATTTTTTTTTTCTTTTTTTTTTGTTTGAAAAAAAATTAAAAAGAATCAATTACGAACCGTCACATATCGATGAGGAGCGAACAGTACAAACAACACCTAAATCAATTGTTTATTTTAATAAAATAAGAGATGGTTGCTTGTGTTTTTGGTGGAGTCCACACACAAAAAGTGGCTAAACAACCCACCAAAAACATGGAATAATAATGCTCTAAATAACCTCCTTCCTCTTATTACACAGAATTCGAATTTCTATAACTGAGTTGTAACTAACAATTATTTAATCTGATTTTCTTACCAAAATAATAATTAAACTATTTAATCTGATTTTACCTCCAGTTTTTTTTTCAAAGTTCCTATAGCTTATACGTTATAGTCATCAAGTAATAATTAAGAAAGTGAATCTTAAGAAATGAGAGCAATGTGTTTGCATGATAGTTGTTTTGGCGATTTATATTTTTGGCCGATCCAAATCACAATCCAACTAAATTCCTACACAGCAAGTAGAAATTCTGTAATACAAACTAATTCTAATAACAGTTTATCTCCAACAAGACTAACAATGGGTTTAGAAATCGGTAATAAAAATTACCTTTTCTAACATGTTACTATGTAAGTAAATAAATATCTTACTTGGTCAGTATCGTTTTAGCTTTATCAAGTGTTGTGTGTGTGTGTTTCTTCTTCCAGCAACAGTGATGCGCTGGATCGTGTGGCTCACATGAAATACCTTTTGTGTTTAACGCAGTTCCTAGGTATAAAAAATAAGGGATTCACATAGGCTAGGAATATTCTGAAAACATTATTTTATATTGACAACGTTCTTTCTAAATTATCACAAACAATTTGTGATTCATTTAATTTTGAAAAGAGTTGTTGGACTTCTTACTATATGAAAAATGCTTTATGAATTTTTCCTAAATAGTTTTTCTTGATAAATAGTACTCTTTAATTATTTAATAAGAGATGTAGTAAACTAAATAGTCAAATTTATGTTTTCATATAGTGAAACATACATTTATGAATAGAATATCCAAACTGAAACTAAATAATAACTATCATGAATAATAATCAATTTAGCTAAGATATTGTTAAATAGCATATCAAATACGATTAGCCAAATTGAGTATCATTATCAAATACTTCTTTTGTTTCATTTTGGTTAAATTTTAGCATTTTGCATACAGATTAAGAAAGCATTTATTTTTACATATTTTCAAAACAAAAATACAATTATCTATACATTTAACCACATTTCAACTACCAAAATAGAAAATATATAAAGTTAATAAATGCTGCATCAAAATTATAAAATAACATTTATTTTGAGACGAAAAAAGTTCTTTACAATGATATATAAACTGAAACGAAAAGAGTATAACTAGCCAACGTAAGTATTATACATAATAGTTTATAAAATATTATTAGAATAGCATATCAAATGATCTAATTTTTTAATTAATATTAGAGGCAGTTTTGTTCTGTAGACTGTAAGTTACATATTACAAATGATACAGCCTATACATTTTCTATTCAATGAGATGTGTTACATCAAAAGATCTTAATTTCTAGTTTAAAAAAACAGAGTTATATAAATTAATAAAAAATAATATTTTTTATGTTTCATTATAAGTGTCATTTTAGAGTTGTACATGTATTAAAGAAACAATTAGTTTTACATATTTTTTATATAAAAATACAATTACCTATACACCTAATTATATTTTAACCAATAAAAATAAATTACATAATAAAATTAAGAGTGAATTGGGTAGAAATCCATAAGAAAATAGGAAATTAGGGATTTACCATTTTTGGTGGGGAAAATAGTAATGTGTGGGGAGGAGAGATAAAGGAAGAAATAGGGTATAGAGTGAATTATGAGGTTTAGTGTGTGTATGGAGTGCAAATACTCTAAAATTAATAAATTTTGCATTGAAAATTGAAAACAACATTTATTTTGTAACGAAAAGATGTTCTATAACACATTTAATATAATACGAAAGGAGAAATAAAAAAAATCTAGCATCACACAAGCTAGGAATATCATCAAACGTAATCCTATAAAACAACTTAAATAATGCAATCAACATTAATATTCATAAAACAAATAAATTACCGACTACATAAATTTGTAACATTTTCAGTAACATAGTTATCCAGCATCGAAAACACATAATGGATCAGTGATTGATTTGTCTATACCTGCAAAGTGCACAAAAAAGACCAAATCAACACAATTTTGTATATAGTTTGGTCAAAGCTTGGAATTGGGAAATCCTGTTTTTATTTTCTTTTAATTCGCCTATTTTTCTTTGTAGGGGTATATATTTTAATTAATTCAAACATAAAAGAAAAGTTTAGGTCAGTGGGACATTTTAATTGCATTACATTGACTTTTGCAAACAGTAACGCGTCTAACATAGATACACTTAAAATTTTAGAAATATTTTTTTTCTACCATATAAACTATATGTTCACTCATATAAAATAGAAACATTTTTTCCTTGTAAATAAATTCTAGATTAACTCATACCCTTCCACTTTAATATGATGTTTTAAAGGTTGATGAAGTTTCAATTAAGATGTTTTCAAATTTTAAAATTAACTTTAGTTTTAATTATTAATAACTTTTCAGTCATTTGTATTTTACATTCTTTTTATAATTGATTGAATCTTTTAATATATAATTTCAATTGTTTTTTNCTTGTAAATAAATTCTAGATTAACTCATACCCTTCCACTTTAATATGATGTTTTAAAGGTTGATGAAGTTTCAATTAAGATGTTTTCAAATTTTAAAATTAACTTTAGTTTTAATTATTAATAACTTTTCAGTCATTTGTATTTTACATTCTTTTTATAATTGATTGAATCTTTTAATATATAATTTCAATTGTTTTTTATAGAGCTTTTTTTTTACTTTTTTGTATTTTTAGACATGATGTCTAATATTATAAAACAAACAAAGTACATTATAGCCTATTTTTCATAAGGTAAATTTTCATAACATATATATTGTAATCCGCCGTTGTTTGTATGACTTGTAAGTTGTATAAATAACCAGATTATCATAATTTTTTCTTTTTGTTATTCAGTTACCAGTTGGCATTTTCTTTTTAAATGGAGAAAAATGAAGAAAAATTAAACACAAGTTATAGTGTAGAAATATTTATACGTAAAACCTATATAAAAAAAAATTAAATTAATCAATGTCGTCGAAAGAAAATTAATTGTACACTTACTTAGGTGCCACTAAAGTTGCAGTAAGAAAATATATACATAAATAAAAACTGTAGTAGTGATCTAACATATATATATATATATATATATAACTATCAGTTCTTTTCTCGTAATTGCATATTACTGTAGTAATATATACCACACAGACACACATAAACAGACGAACGTGTATTCCCATGTTTTGGTGGAAAATTGGGGTAAATTGATATCATTGTGGCTTGAGGGTTTACGTTGCCACCATAATTAAGACCTAGTAATATCATCATTAGTTAGAAAATGGCATATACGTACGTAACAAACATACCCACATATCACATATGCATGCATTATCATCATGCGTTAAATAAAAATATAATGATTAGCGAAAGTAAAGCTGCTGGGTGACATTGTATTGTACGTGATTCATGAAATTTAAAACTCGAACTTCGGAAATCACACACTAATATCGTCCGATTTGGTTCCACAAACAACATTCGCTCGCTCCTCGATCAGTTTTAATTTATAGTTCCCACAATATATTTACAACACTTCAACGCGTCCTCTTTTCTCGAAATATTACTTGTTTCTTACATTTTAAATGAAAGTATTACATCTGTCCGAATCCATCAGGAATAGTTTTCTTGGTTAAGTGAAATACTATTGAGGTTCTATTATTTGTTTGCTTTTGTATTTATGTTTACGTGTTAGTGTGTTTGTTCTTTATATGAAACTACAATCTTTAATACTTAATTAAAACATATATTGTAATTCTTGAACAAAAGGAAGGATCCAAAACTATATGAAATAGAGGCTGGCCGTAATTTTGATGAGATTATATGAATCCAAAACAATATATATGATGTGAATTTTATTGTTTTGCGTACAAATATTAGGATAAAATATATGAACTGTCCGGAGACCCAAACAGATCTAGGATAAGTGATTTCATTGTCGCCGAGGAGCTAACACATCTCAACATAGTGAACCGTACGCAAGTGTTTATCTGCGTGCATAAAACTACTAGTTAGCTCGAATGCTTATAAGGAATTTTAATGGCCCACAGAGAATGCGTGTATAATTAAACACGAACAGCCAATATCTGAATAGTCTTATATGGCCCACGATGCAAATCAACAGTCAATATTACCACAATTTACTTGATTAATGAGCTTTTAAAATAAATCTGCTCCATGGTATCTGACTACCTGGTGTTCACCGTATGCTGAAGAGCTCTTATCACCTACCATTCTTTTATAAATAAGAGATTTCGGATCTTCTCAATATATAATTGCTTTAGATTTAGTATAAATAATTGACAATATATGTGAATACATCATCATAATATATATGATAAACCTAATTTTTTGGGTTAATCAGTAATCTTCACATAATGCTTATACTATTTTTTTACTAAACTGACTTTTGACGAAGTATCTTTAGATTAGCTACGATCGTTGTCAATAGATGTATATCATGTATTACTATTCAATGCTTCTAACAAAGAACTTATAATATATATGATACATATATGTATATACTGGCTTACAAGGCCAAGAGATTGTGTTCCCAACTAGAGTGTGAGTTAAAAGTTAAGTGTTTTGTAAATGAAGATGAAACAAACTCGAAGTTTTTTTTTTTTTAACTTGAAGGATTTGTAAGATATATATAGGTGATGCACAGATCCATGAAACTGAGTATGTAAAGGCATATATTATATGTATGAAATAGATATGATGATGTTGGGGTGTGTGTGAGAAGTAAAAATCCAAGAGTTAAAAAGGGGAGAGAGAGAAGGTTGATGTGGTTGTCGAGATGCTAACAGAGAGGCACATGCAAAGCTTAAATGATGGTATCGCTGGTGGCCAAAGCATCTCCTTAAAGCTGTCCTTTTTCATCTAAGTTCTCTTTTATTTTATTTTTCTTTTCTCTTTCTCTATACATATATGTAAGTTTAAGTGCTTGTGTTTATAGCTTTTTCTACATATACAAACTTGCTAATGTGCAGTTGTGCACGTATGCAAACCTAAAAAGTGTATCAATTAATTATATACTTTTTTAACACCAATTAATTATATACTAAATCTCCTTTCTCTAGTTACAAACTAAGTCTGATGATAATATTTCAAAAGTGTATGAATCTTGATTTATACGGCCTAGATAAAATATTTGGTTTGTTGAAGAGAGGATCCTCGCTTTATTATCCCCCCCCCCCCACCCCAAAGGATAATCTCGAATATGTGCTCTTTTTCCATAGAGTTACATTAATTTTAAAAAGCTTTTTTAACACTGAGTAAACTTTATTAACCTTAGAGGGGGTACTATATATGTAATCTGCAGTTTTGTAATTAAAAAAAATGTTGCATCTTAATTTTCAAAATGGATCCCTGAGACGTTTTGACATATATATCACAATTTGTCAAACCATAATGAACTGCGTCAAACAATAAAAATTGATCTAATTATGTTGGCAAAAGTAGTCAGTGGAGAGAAAAAGAAGATTAATATTTTTCCCCAAAATAAACTTAAGTAACAAACCTAAATTTCTACGGAAAGAATAATATTTTAAACTTTAAAGCCGACAAAAACTAGGAAAGAAATAAGAACCCGATTTACCGAAAAAAATAATATAAAAATACAGTATCACAAGGAGAGAGAAATGTGCTATAAAGGATAAAGCCCCACTAAAGTCTGAAGCTATCACGCATCTTAATGTATAATATATTATTTTCGAAGAGGCAATACATATATTTACCTGATACAGTAGTTTCTTTCACCAAGTTTAGTATTTAGTGTTTTTTTGCTAATTAGTTTAGTATTTAGTGTTATTATACGATTGTAAATCTATTAACACAGCTTGATGATCTACCGAGTCACTTGTAAATATATGCGTGTGTGCTAATAATACGTGCAAATGTAATTAAAAAGATCGTATTAGCTGTCTAACAGTTAAATCCAAATTTATATTATACCTACGGATTTTGATAAACAAAACAGAGTCAACGACTCAACATCCAACTAATTGATGTATGTATCGAATACGAAAAGGTCTAAAGAAAAACAAAGTTGGATTTTTTTTATGTTTTGTATAAACCTCGCTTACATCATAGGGCATCACATTAGGTTGGTGCACCATGTGATGATTCTACCACCGAAAATATAGAAATCAATTAAAATACATTAATGTACTTACAAATTCATATACAGTAATGACAGATTAATACATATTTATATACAAAAACCTGGTTTATGTGAACCAAATAGTCTGATTTTTACTGTGGTAAATTTTTGAAATGGGGAAAAAGGATGTTAGGGTTAATAATCTTATCATTTATTGAGGAAATGGGCTCATCTAGGGTAACATCACCTACCCATACAATATTATCATGCTTTTAGGGCTTTTATTTTTTTCCCTCCTGTCACACATTCTCTCCACTCTCACTCCTTTCACGTGCCCTCACGCTCCAATCTCTCCCGTTCTCCGTGCCGACGCTCCCTCTCCGATCCTCGCCACGGACGAAACGTGGCCACACGCGAAAAGGAAGTCTCGTGACAACCACGCGCCTAGGGTTTTCTTTGTTTTTCGGACACAGCAAATGGGTTGTGATAAGAACCGCAGATTACGGCCACGTGGAGGTCTATCGTTGGTACCTTGTGCCCCATCCTATCACACTGAAACGTCAATACATAATTTTTCAACGTAACAAAAAAAAGATGGGTTTCCTTATAAAAACAAAACACTGAAATCTTGTGAAAATAAATTATTTTATCTTGTTGTTTAATTTTCGGATACCTATTACCCTAATGAAAGCTATTTACATTAATGCTAAGATATTTTCACAAAAATAATAAATATTGCATAAATAGAAATATATCTTTTTAACTTTTGACCTATACAGATACATATACGTGTACACAATATACAGAAAGGTACTCGTGTAAATAGAAATAGGCAGACCAGATGGTGACATGGCAGTGTCATGTTCCACAGATGAGTTGTTTTTTATTTTTAAATATAAATTAATTTTTATAGCAATAAAGTATTACTTTTAATTAAATAAAACACGCATTTCGACGCAATAAAACCCTCATTTCAAGGATAAGAAACCTTCCGTTTCTCTCTCTCTTCTTTTCCCAACAGTCTCTCTCTATAAACCAAAGAAAATAAAAATCCCCCTTTCTCTCTCTCTCTCTCAGGAAACGTCGTCTTAGGGTTTCAAGAAAATTCGCAGTCAAATTCTACTCATCTCCCGAAGAATCAATCCTCCAAACTTATTTAATCTTCTTATCTCGAAGCTTCTCAATCTCCCGATACGAGTTTCTTCCCTTGCCGCTTCAGATCGAGCTCGAATCTCGCTTCCTGATTCTCTGGTTCGGATTCTCTTCAGGTGCGTGTTTCTGACATGAATCTCCGATCTGTTTGAGTTTTAGGGTTTAGGACATGGCTAGATCTTGTCGGGCGAGATTTAAGCTTGACTTGTAGGTGACTTCGTGTTTTCTTTGTCCGAGGGCGCTTCACTGTTCATTTATACCGTCTCTTCGATGTTCTTACTTTTTTTTTTTTCTTTGGTTTTTTTGTTTCTTCACGGACTATTCACGTGCGGGTAGATCTGACCCGTATTAATTGGTGGGGCTTGGTTTATCTTTGTTAATCGCATACGGTTACTTTAAAGTGTATTGTTATCGGTTAATTGGCTTTTTAGATGATTTTAATTTAAAACCCTAATTTACATTAATAATTTAAATTTTTTGGAATTTTTGTAAATCGGAGATTATATTGTAACGTATCCGTTCGGAATCCTTTTTTTTGGTCATGGAGACAAAGGTTACAGCTTTGCCTGTTCTCGTGTCTGAAAACCCTAGTTTTTAGGTCGGTCTTATAAATATAGGTTAATGTTGAATTTAAAATGTTAAATGTCGATAATTCAATTTATGTAGTGAGGCATTTCGTTCTTGATTTTATGTAGAACTTAGAGTGTACAGTTTTAGATTTTGATGGAACTTTATAGCTAGAGTTAATTGGATGGTTGTTATGAATGTTATTTTATGTGGATATTCATGGAATATGCTTGGAACATCATGATTATATGAAAAAAAAAATTAATTGATAGTTATATTTAGTGTTATATATATATATGGAGCGTTAAGGTTTTGAAGCTTTCTCTTTGCATGAAACAACAATTTGATCATCAAGTAATACATTGTGATTTGTTACTTAAAACTTTCTATTTGCTGATGCTAATCAATATTAACTTGTGTAACAGGCATAGAGAGTAAGTTAATGATGGAAGTTAATCATCACTAAGACCATATAATCTCCTTCAAGCAGATCAATGGATTCATCCATTAAGATCAACTCGATATCCATAGATCTCGCAGGCGCTACCAACGAGATTAATATGGTAAAATGTGATCATTTCTCCATACGGTGAGTCTACTATTATATATCGACGTTATGTTATCAACCTTCTTTACTTCTCTTACATATTTTCCAATTACTTTGATCAATAATATGTATATGATGTGATCACTTCTAAATGCACATATATTATTAGGAAGGTACAAGATGAACAGAATCAAGTTTTTCTTCTTATAATTTAATGCAGTGGATTCGCAGCTGAAACGCGTGAGAGAGACCATAGAAGATGTTGGCCGTTCTCGGAGGGGAACCATGAAAGCTATCCCCTTCCTTCTTTATCAGTTCCAAAGTTTAGATGGTGGCGTTGTCTGAGCTGCATCAAAGATATCAATGCTGATGTAACAAAAGGTATATAGTTAAAACTCACTTCCAGTAATGTTCTATACTAGTTAGAGTGAAATGCTGCTTGAACTCATGCATGTAAATGGTTGGTTTACAATTTAGGACATGCAAACTTAACAAGTATAAGTGGGGAAAAGCTAGATGGAATCTCTTCGGTTATCATCCCTAGTATAACCAATTTGAATCCGCTAACTATCACTAATCAGGAGGAAGAAAGGGAAAATGATATTGCAGGTAATGAATTAAGCATCTGCTTTTTTTAATTAGTTTCATAACTCAAAACAACAACCGTAATCATTTTTATTTTTTTCAGGTAATGCTGTTGTGGAGAATGAGGATGTAAACTGTGAAAGATCTCAGAAGGATGATCAGACAGGTAATATATAGTTTTCTTCTTAATTTGGTCTAGCAAATTAATAATAAAATGCTGACTTAGTTAAGCTCAAACAGTTGCAGCTACTACGTTAGTCAAGAAAGTCCATCCTCCATCTATGGATGATGCTTCTACAGTTAGGAGAAAGATGAGAAAGCTAACGAGTGGACAACAAGTAGGCAACAAGAGATCTAAAGTAAGCAAATCATCAACGGGTACAAGCAGCTGGAAAGAGAAGCAACAAAACGTGACAACTTTTGCGTCATCAGAGATAGCTGGTGTGGTTGATGATACACCACCAAAGGCAATCAAGAATCATAAAGACGACAAAGTGTCATCAGAGAGTTTAAATCTTGGGTTTCAGCGTAGGAAAACTCGCAAGGTTCGTCTACTCAGCGAGCTTATTGTTGACCCCGAGACCAAAGCTAGTGGTGGTAGTAACAACAATATCAGACAAGAAGAGTCTTCTTCTTCCAAGGGTAGAGGTAGAAAAAGAAAGGTACCACTTGAAAACAACTATGTAAGCCGGAAACTAAGCACAGCGGGCGCAACTTCTGATCAAGGTGATAGTGATTCAACAGATAGTGGGTTTGACATTAGGGGTAAGAAGAAGAACAGAAGATTCCAAGTTGTTGACGAGTTTGTACCATCTCAAGAGGGAAGCCATGAGAATGATGCTGGTCCTAGTAAGAATGCTTTAACAACTCATGGTCCTCAGAGAACAGAGAATAAGATCAGGAAGAAGAAAACGAAGCCTGTAATGGATAAAGAGAAGAGTAGCCTGATCAGTTTTAGTTCCGGTCCTTCTATAAACGCAAGCTCCAAATCTACTCAAGATCCATTGATGAATGCGAAAAGGGTGGGCGGTTCACTTGATGAACGTTTAGCTGCAGAAGGGTATTTCAGGAAACCTATCCCTCCTCAGGTTAATGATAGGCCAGTCACTTCTTTGCATGTGCCAGAGAATGTACATGTGAGACCAAGAGGTGCAGAAGGAAACTGTCTTCAAGAGTGTGGTTCCTCTTCTAAGTCCAACACAGGTGGATGGTTGAGAACTGTAGTGGATGCTGTTGACTTCAGCCTTAACAACAACAACAACAATACAGACAAAGGCCTTGCAGATCTATCTTCTGTGCTGCAAAAGGTAAAAGGCTTGGTTCTTACAAAGAAATAGGCTCCCAAATTTGTTAAAATCTTTACTAAATCACGTGAAGCCCCCAAAATCTCAGGACCAGCCCTGCTTACATGGACTTCCTTGCATGATTAGCTAAAGTTCTATATTGTTGTGTATTCCAAACTAGTGTGGTTCAGTTATTAGACCACAGGATAATAACTTAATCATTTTACTTGGCAGGATGATGCTTCTGGTTCAGACAAGAAAGGGAAGAGAATAATGGTCCAAGAACATCAAGGAGCAAAAAGCCATGATAGAAAGGAGAACACACCTGAAGAGCAAAACGATGATATCACCTTGGAGATAGCCGAGCTCATGGCTAAAAACCAATACGAGAGGTGTCTCCCAGACAAAGAAGAAGACGTCAGCAACAACAAGCAGCCACAACAAGAAGATACAGCACAGAGATCCAAGAACGCTCTACTGATTGATCTTAATGAAACCTATGATAATCATGAGACCTCACTGGAGGCTAACAACAACAACAACAACACATTAAAACCGCAGCAGAAACCTCTAGACTTCTTCCCATTAAGACAGCCTTATGTGCCTTCTCCGTTTGGTATCTTTCCTCCTACTCAAGAGAACCGATCTAACTCCATCCGGTTTTCTTCTGGTCACAATTGGCTTGGGAATGTGCCAGCTATGGCTAACCAGCACCCATCTTCTTCTTCCTCATATAGAGTATTACGTGGGTGTAACACATGCTACCAGAGTGTTCCGCATCAGTACAGAGAACCACCATCTTCTCATGTTTCTCATCCAAGCTGGCCACCACCTTCCATGGTGAGACCACAGTGTCATCCTCCTACACCAGTTTCTTTCAACATGGATCATCAGTCAACGAGGCTTGGCTCCAGCAATAACAACAATACGTGGAACCTCAACTTTGTTGCTGCTCCCAACGGTAAGCAAAGATGTGATGGTACTAGATCAGTGGACGCCTATTCTAACGAGAGCTCTATACCGGCATTGAATCTGCTCAGCCTTATGGATCCTAGGTTGAGATCAAACGCTCCAGCTGAGCACCAAGGGAACACTAACTTCACTAGAAGACATTTTCCACCGTCTAAGGAACGTGTAGGGCTTGAAACAGGGAACTCTAGTAAGACAGCAGCTTACACAACTAAGCAGCAGTCTCCTTTCAATTTTTACAGCAATGGATTCGCTCCTGAGGCTTCTCGCAAGAGTTTCCCTCTCGGTCCACCACTTGGTACGTCTTCGTTTTCGTTTCAAAACGCACAAACTCCATGGAGTAGCCATCATCATCAACATCATCATCAGCAAGAGAAGATAAACAAGGTGTTTCCTAGCAGCAATGACCAAGGGAGATTCCAGCTTCTCAGGGGATCTAACTCCATGAAGCTCCCTTTGAAAACTCACGTGACAGAGAAAGAAATGAACCAAAAGAGAAAAGCAGAGAGTTCCAGTAATGTTTCTGCGTTACCTCAGAAGAACAGTTCCGGGTCCATTGTGTGTAGTGTGAATAAAAACCCTGCTGATTTCACCATCCCTGAACCTGGGAATGTTTACATGATAACGAGTGAGAATCTTAAGGTGAGAAAACGTGCACCCTACAAGACAAAAGCAAGTTTGTGCAAGGAGGATGCAATGAAGCAGACTAAAAAGACAGTTGGTCCAGTTACAGAAAATGCCTAGAGATTCATACAAACGTGAAAGAGATTTCTTCAGGTATAAGTTGCTATAACTATATATATATATAGTCCTTTTAGTCAATTTTAAAATTGGTAAAACTAACTTTAATTTAAAAAAAAAAAACATTGATGGAAACTTTATTAGTTAGTTACTAGAACAGAGTTTATAATCAGTCTATTTTACTCATAATCTTGGTCTCCTTCAGTTCTAACAAAACAGGTGTTTTCATTTGTGCAACAGATACTGAGGGAGAGGGAAGCAAAAGAGACACAAGTTCTGTTTAAATCAATAATAAGTCAGAAAAGAAACAGTAAAGCGAATCTTCTCAGTTCCTCTTGTTCTTGAATACACATCTCTTTTTTACTTGTGCTTGGTAACATTCAGCGTGTGTATATTCCTTCAAATGACTGTACTACCCCTACTAGGCGTTGTTGTCGTGTGTGTGTTTTTTTTTAATCTTTGGGAGGATATTTTTGTACGCTCTTTTATTTATACAGTCGTATTTATACCAGTTGCAGTGTTCTTTTTCGGTCTAAATGTTACCGTTAGAGCCGGTATGAATTGTCTTTTTTACAGTGTCAGCTTTGTCAACGTCACAGGAAAACCTAAAAATAACTTTTTAAAAGTTTTTCACTTATCTTTTTTCTTGTCAGCAGTTTTTCACTTATCTAGAAACTCAAAAAACATAAGCAACCTAATTTTAAATCTCCATCTTAAGTTTTGTTTGCGAAGTAAATGTGAATTAACTACAGGTAGGTGGTGGTCTAGAATGGCACTAGAATAAGTTTATTCGGAAAGTTTAATTCACGCCTTAGTTATGGTATTATCGACATATGTTTGTTTGTTAAAAAATAATACAATAAATATACATATAAAATTATGTTAATATGATATCATGAATATTATATCAACAAATTTAACTATATTATATGTTTATTTAGCAATTCATATATTATTTTTAATTTTTATTTATTGATCAAAAAATAAAAAATAAAATTAATTCATTCAAAAAATAAGTGTAAAATGTAATGAATTATAATTTTAATTGAATGTGCAATAGATATCTGGTAAGAACAATTATTCTGTTTTCACATTTTTATCACATGGATTTTGAAAATCTCATGGATACACATGATATTTTGAAAGAATTTCTATAAGTAAAAATATAAAGAATTATTCTCCCAATAACACTAGATTTGGTTAGAATTTAAAAATCAACAATAACAAAACTTTTTTTATAACAATGGATTTTGAAAATTGTTAAACCAATAACAAGATATATATTTTATTAAATTTCTAAAAGCCATAAACCAAAAATAATAGAATTTTGAAATTTTTAAAGTTGATGAGAATTGTGTTGCCAATAACCCCTAAATTTAAGCAGTGATATATCCACTGTGGTTTGTGTGAAAACGCATTTCATGAATCGCAAAGCTAATCTCTGAGCGATAGTAATAAGAAGATTGAGATATCAAGAGGCTAATTAAGAACTAGAAACTTCCTATATCTAAGATCTGGGTCAAGAATTATAAACTATGAAAAATATATTGTAGGTTGAAATTTCAAACTATAGAACTAATGGATGTTGTGGTGTGTAACATATATATGGAAGAAACAATGAATGGGTCTACATAGTGAAAAAGTGGAAGCTGACAAAAAGTACAAGGAACGCATATAGTGTTCTTCTTTCTTCTTTTTTTTTTTTTTAATTGAGAAAGAAGTGTTGGGTTTAAAGAGTATGAATCATTAGTTAACGCTCGAATATATAAGATTGATGCTAGTTCATCACATAACTGTAAATTATTGGACACTATATAGTAACGTGATTAACATCGATAAATGTCGGATTTATATACTAGAGTATGATGTAATTTCAAGACTAATAAAATTAAGAATTTGGTGAGGGTTATGGACTTAAAAGTACTTAACATTGGTGATTGCTTATTGAGAAACTGTTAAATAGTACTAGAAAGATTATTTCAACATAGCTTAGTTGGTTACGACTCCAGAGTATTGGTACCATCATTAACTCAATTGTAAAAGGCAAACAGACCCTCTTTAAGTCATTTCCTCCCTTGGCCAACTTGTATTTATAACTAAAGAGATGTTCTTGCTGGAATGAACCCTCATGCCATTCCGGTTCAGCTCTTGTAGGACCGACTTTTGAGTGTTGATAAGTGTAAGAGCTACTTGGCCTGATCCATACGTTGCATTTAGTAGTTAATTTGCCGACTGATCTGCAAACCTAAAAGGCTTGAAAGGAATGAGACAGATTTAAACCCTAGAACACAAAATCAAATTAAAGTCTAGTAAAAAAAATATAAAATCAAATTACTTCTGTCAATTTGGGAACTTTCGATAAAAATAATAATTATAGAAGAGATTTACAATTAATTCAATAAAACCTTCTCATACATAGTTTTGTCTTTTTGGTCAAAGAAAATCATCATCATCATCTGTAAAGTTCTTTTAGAAAAAAATGCTTGAGTCTTACGTTCATTGGCTATTATATGTTTTGATGTTTAGACTTTGACGTAAAGTACTTCACATATGAGTGAAAAAATATGTATGTTTTCAATATGTGATGATTATAGTTCCTTCTTATCTCAAATTAGTGGTAGTCTCGTTACCCGCCGAACAATAATGTTACCATGATTATTAACTTATTTGCTTGAGTGACTTTGGATTCTGGAGTGACCATGTGATTCTATAAAAAAATTGTTCTTACTAATGTTAAAAAAAAAAAAAAATTGTAGCTTTAAAGACTATATTGTGTTAAGACAAATGTCATCAGGTCAATGATATATGGTCAACTGCACCACTTCATTAACTGGTATAACTAACGGAACCCAGATTATGCTTTAAATAGACTAGCTACTCTGGACATAGTTGTAACAAGGGTGAAATTGTTATGTCCAAAAAATTTCAAGTGTAATAACTTAGTATAAGACTTCTGATTTCCAGTATAATGTTTTGGTTTGGGAATGTTTTTCAAACCCTCTTCTACAAAGATCTCCAAAATCGATACAGTTGATGAAGATTTATCTTGGCTTTCTTTGTCTTTGACTAGTATCATCTTCTGGTAGGTAAAATATGCAACGGTGCAATCGAAACACAAGGGTTGCCGTTTTGGTTTGGCAAAGTCATGACGCCTCTTCCAATTTTACTTTTCTTCTATAATTTTCCACTTAAAAATATATTAGATTTGTAACAATACAATGATATATAATAAGGGGTATAGTGTAAAAAATGTATAATTGTATATTTAGTCAAACACTTTTACACGTTTTAAAAACTGAATAAACAAAATATGCAGATTGTTTTAGTAAGATTGATACTGTTTTCGTAATCCTTTAAAAATAGGAGTTGTATTTGTAATGTCATTGATTTTAAGATTCTACAAAATTATTGATTTAGATTGTGTGCATCAAAAATATCTGTTGAGTAGAACATTGTAATATTTTACAAAATTATTGATTTAGATTGTGGTATACTTAAATTTAAATTACATGATAAACAGTTCTTTGGTAGTGACGTTCTTGATATTTTTATGTTTGATTATAATATTAAATTTATGTTTTCGGTTTACAGTCTTGGTTTATTATAGATGTTAATAGAAAAATGTATAAACTTTCGTAGGATATTGACATGCTTAATTTGTGATGAATTCTTGTATGGGTTCATTTATGTTAATTTTATGTTATAGGTTTTACAGATTTAGTTTATAATAGTCAACCGCATTTTGGCTAGATTGAATTGATCTGGCAAACCAACTAAAACTGAACTATAGTAATTGGCTAAGAGCATTTCCAATGGGCACACTATTTTTGTTCTATAATGTATATTAAAATAGAATAATTTTATTATAGAGTAAACTTAGCCCCACTAATTTATTTTATAATAGAATTACTCTATTATATATTGAAATATAGAATAATACCATTATTTCATTCTAAATATAGAGTGAAAAAGTAACTCTATTCTAGAGTTCATAAAAAAGTAACTCTAATATAGAGTGAAAAAGTAATACCATTATTTTCTCTATATTTCAGTATATAATATAATAATTCTATTATAGAGTAAATTATTGGAAATTTGTTTATATTATAATAGAATTATTTTACTTTAATATAAATTATAGAGAAAAAAATAGTATGGCAGTGGAGATGGTCTAAGTAAGATGTGATCGATAATTTGTTGAGTGTATCAATTGAATTAAGCTGCATTTTTGAATTATTAAATGACATATAAGGCTAAGTGGCGTTAATAATTGAGCAATTACTATCTTTCATTGCTTTTGCTCTGTAACGTTTTTCGTTTAAGGTTAAACCCGTGAAAACTCCTCTTCTTGCTCCTAGAAACCAAAAGATCCTTGAACTTCTCGATCTGAATAAACCTTGACATGTCTATCCTTTTCCCAAGCCTCATTTGAACACTCCCATGTGTGCAAGGCCGGCCTGAGATTGCGAGCCTAAGACGATATTTTAACAATTTCAACTAAATTTTTTTTTTTGGATTTGGAGACCTAAATTTTTTTTTTTCGGAGACCTATATACATATAATTTTTTTAAAAAAATTTGGGGGCCCAAGACGAATGTTTCACCCGACTTACCCCAAGACCGGCCCTGCATGTGCGATATGGTATGGGACTCGAGAGCCACCGCTTTGTCAAGCTCGAAAGACTCGCCATCGGAGCTTTTGTTAAATCTTCGCCGTCGACATAAGCGAAGCGAAAGAAGAGACGAGAGCCCATTTTCATATTAACATATATTTACGGAAGATTTGACGTTAAATTGTCACAATAGCTTCTAGCGTACGTACATGTGACGCCAATAGAAGCAAAACCAACCATGGTTTTGTCAGAATTTCTTTATATAAGCTTTCATGTGAGTGTGTTCATGTTTTTATAAGCTTTATATAAACATCATATATATATAACCTTAAATACATTGACGAAACTAGAGAAATTTGAGACCATATATATATATATATGAGTATTTGCAGCAAATCGATTTTACAATTGAGATTAGATAAGGGTAAAGACACTACTAAGAAGCCATTTGAGTAATGCACTTCAAGAGATAGTTCTCGTCAACAAAGAGGCTGATTTTAGGGAAGATGAAGATAAAGAAAATATCTTGTTACGCTTCAGGCTCGGTTTCATTTGCTTCTCGAGGATCCTTATCGACAGCCTCCATCAACCCGAAGTATTTCGCCATCATGCAAATCCCGAATACAATGACGATTGCCACGACCACGACGATGATCAGGACGAGAAGAAGAATCAGAAGATGGTCGGGGAGATCACCCATAGTTTTTGTTGTGTTTACAGGTTGGTAGAGAAAGTTTTTTTTTTTTTTGGTAGAGAAAGTTACGATCTAGAGCATGCTTTTAAGTTTTAAGTATGCATGGTATTATATAGTTCTTTTTTTTTTGCTAAAAAAAGTTCTTTTTTTTTTGTAACACAAGGTTTATATAGTTCATATATCTCTTTCATGAACTAAGAAAATGGGATCGATTTCTACGAGTTTACCTAACACAGCTTCTTTCGTTTGGACTACCAACTCATAGAATCTCTATTTCCAAAACATAAATCATAAAAACAAAAGTGTGTTGAAGTTAATTCGTTTTAGGAAAATTAAGACATTGTGAAGACGTGAGTGCCTTTTGTTGACAAAGGGTGTGTTATTAACTAATTTGGCCATCGGCATTATCAAACTTTGCTGTTCAAATTATCTGCTTTGGAAGTTACAGTTCGAGACATGGCTCAACAGTGGGATGCTTTTGGGTCATGTTACCGGTCAGGCCCGGTTCAGATTGTGGTTGGACCTTGTTCCATAAAACGAACTCCATATATAGTTAATAACTAACACAACTAACCAAATTTAATATGTATTTTTACTGAACAAAAGAGTAAGGACAATTGGACACTGAGGTAAGTACTAAACTAATAATATTAAAACAGATAAGTAAAATCAGTAAACGAAATTGAAATCTATGCATATTAATGTGTAACTGACATTTCTTTAAAAATATCTGAGTAGATTAATTTTTTTTATCAACCAAAATAAAGTGTGTGAAAATCTGTCTAAGTAGATTAATTGAAATCTACGCATATTAACGGGTAATTGTCATTTCTGTAACATAATCTGAGTAAATTAATGTTTTTTCAACCAAAATAAAGCTTACCCATAACAAACTAAAAAAAACATATGGATTCATATGAAAAAAGTGAACTTTTAATATATTTATAGTACTATTAATAAAGGTGGAAAAAATAGATTGCATATCTTTCACAATTATAAAGACCTATATATATTTGAATGTACAATGAAAATTAAACTAATAATATTAAAACAAAAAAACTAAAATAAGTAAACGAAATTAATTGAAACTAATAAAATCCAAGTGTACTAGTATCCAGTATTAAAACTCATATGAATTCATATAAAAAAGTGAACTTTTAATATATTTATAGTACTATAAATAAAAGTGGAAAAATAGATTGCATATCTTTCACAATTATAAAGACCTATATATATTTGATCGTACAATGAGATCTAATACACATAAAACTTCAAACATTAATGTGGATTTGCCAAAACCAACCTAAAATTTCATTTCAACCCTAAAGGTGTACCCCTTATTGAGTCAAATGCAAAACCAATCTAAAGGGGTTTTGAAGTTACTACTTGACCCTTGTGACCAAACAAAAAAACAGACAGTTATTTTACGGTTCTGTCCTTTGCAAGTCTACACATAATAGAGAGAAGTCTACACATTTGTAGACCTTCATAGAAGTCTACTTTGTAGACGTATTCTACAGTCTACAAAGTCATTTGATCTTATAATTTAATTTTAAAAATG
>CAKOAT010942932.1:220148-272180 GCA_932364175.1 Eruca vesicaria subsp. sativa | reverse complement strand
TCTGTCCAGCTGGTTGAGCTTCTTGCTCGCATCACCCAGCTGTGATACACTTCGTACAGCTTGATATCTTCATCTTGTACAATCTTTCTAAGTCCCTTGGTCTATTCCTAGACCTATACTTAGTCTTCCTTTGCTCCATTCTGATCATTCACTTAATCGAGCTTGGCCACGATCATTTCTCAGGATCGGGGACATGACACGGTTGGTCTGATTGGCATGGCTGAATGGCTGAACCTCAGTTGGACTGATCTGATCGTCCTGAGTCTGTTTCAAGTCCTGGTCCAGGTCCTGGGTTCCATCACTACGACACTCCGTGTGGTGACCCGTCCCGACCATCACAGTGATCAATCATCGTTTCTTCTCCATCACGCAATGCATGAGATGGCGTTCAACACCAAAGGTTCCAGATCTGATCGAATTCTCTTCTGATTTTGATCAATCTCGCAAAGCAATACGATCCTTGTCGTTTGTTGCGATCTGGTGTTACTCCACGAAGCAATCACGCACCACCCTGTCGCTTTCTCTCCACCATGCCGAAGATGACAGCGATCACGTACACAAGCCTTCATACCTGATTAAACCTCTTACTGGTTTTGATCAATCATACAGAACAACACGACCCTTGTCGTTTGTTTCTGTTCTCTGGATCACATTAACTTCTCGCCGGAGACATCCTGTTCCAGAAACATCTCGTCGGGAACACCTTCTTCATCAGTTACACCATTCAAAACGATCATTGTCGTTTCTCTGTGAGTGTGGATCATCACGATTGCTGGGATTTGAGATTGTTGATACCACTACAGCCAACATTGTTAGGAACACCATCTCCCCGTCCACACCAACATCTTGACGACAATAACGATCTGTTCCCTTATCATATGCTCTTTGGCATATTGTTTTCGTCACTTTATCCGCTGCTTTGGATCGATTTTCAGTCTGGGATATGAGCTCTATGGCTCGTTCCAACTCTGCTCATATGGCGGCTATGAAGGGAAAGAGTGTGGCTTATGAGGACGATGACGACGTACCTATTAAGCTATCGGCTCATGATGGTGCGAATGTAATACTGGAGTTTCGTCTATCGCTGATTGGCAAGATCTTAAACCCCAAAAAACAAAAGGTGGATAAGCTTATTCAAACCATGACATCACAGTGGGGTATGGAGGATAAGATCATCGCCAATGATCTTGGAAATGGGAAGTTTCCTCTGAACTTCGATACTGAGGAAGACTTAAACTATGTTCTTCGGCAGGGTCCTTTCCATTACAATTTTTGTATGTTCGTACTGGTTCGGTGGGAACCAATTGTACATGATGACTATCCCTGGATAATTTCTTTCTGGCCCCTCCACCACCATTCACTCACGTATCAAGGAGCAGGGGGAGCGTGAGAATGTATTCTCCCGTATGGAGATACCTCCGTCGCAACATAAGCATCAGACATCGGGCTCTCATACTTCAGCCCCCAATGCTACTGCATTAGATCGTGTTCACCGTACCTATGTGGACAAGGAGACGCGACGAGGTCCTCATTCTAGGCCACGATCTCCGCCATTGAACCGCGGAGATCCTCGCAACAGGGAGAGACACAATGACGCGCAGAGGAACCGGAGATGGAAAGCTGATGATCGCAAGGAAACTCATAGAATATCTAGGCGTGGTCAGGACAAGTCACAAAGGTTTGGAGGATCTAGACACGACGCAGGTCCTTACAGCCGTGGGAGTGATCAGTGCTGGAGAGCAAATTCGAATGATCCTCCTTGTGCGCCTGTTAATGTTTCTGAGGCGCCAACGCGGGCCAGGGAGATAGCTGAGGTTAGGCTGGAGAACACTGTCTTGCAGCCGAATGATGATGCCAGACAGCAGAGGAGGCTTGCTAGCGCAATTGTTACCCCAACTGCGGTGGCACACACTATGGAGCGCAACATAACGATCCGTACTAAAGATGTTGCGAAAACTCTTTCTTTCTCGCCTTTGCGAGAACACGATACTGATGATACGGAACAAATGATTGGATCCCTGAATGACATGGAGATGACGGATCAACATACGGATTGCTTTATGGAGGTAGAACCCAATGATTCAAATGATGATGATTTACTTGGAGAGGAACTAAGAGAGGCGGAAGAAGGCATCATCAAAGGTACCATGAATGGGGATAAGAGCCGCAATGCTGGACGTAGGTCGGAAAGTAAGCATCCCCGCCAGATGAGAGATGGTGGTAGACATAATGCTTCTTTGGGCATGTCTAACAAGAAGCTGGATGTCCTCCGTAGGGGATCTCCCTCAAAACGATCGAAGACAGGTTCCACTATAGTTGACGCGAGGCATGGGAATCGTCGACATGGGAAGAAGGCTACTGATGGTCGGTCAAAAGGTGATGGTTTGATGAGGTCCAAAACCTCATCCCACCATTATCCATGAAGACAATCAGTTGGAACTGTCGAGGGCTAGGAAACAACCTCACAGTTCGGCGCCTTACGGAGATGTGTCAGAAGCATCGCCCAGGACTTGTGTTTCTTTCTGAGACGAAGAATAGGAGGCTGCTGTTGCAAGACATTCAGGCTGACCTAGGTTTTGATCGTTTGTTTACCGTTGAGCCACATGGTCTCAGTGGAGGTTTAGCTTTGTTTTTTATGGATGATTTTCAAGTTAAAATTTTATTTTCAAATAACAGAATGATTGACATTGAGGCAATCATTGATGGAATAAAAGTTTACATGACGTTTGTTTACGGAGATCCTGTTTTAGAACGTAGGGAGTTAGTTTGGGAACGTCTTACGCGTTTCTCAACAACAAGAAATGGACCTTGGTTCATGATTGGTGACTTTAATGAGATTACATGCCCTGAAGAGAAAGAGGGGGGTCGTGACCGCTCAGACAGCTCTTTCTTGCCTTTCAGACAAATGTTAAGTGATTGTGGAATGTTGGAATTTCCATTCACAAGAAATATGCTATCATGGGCTGGGATAAGGGCAGGGAGGGTTACAGTTAGATGCCGTCTAGACAGAGTTGTTGGTAATGAGGATTGGCATGATAAATTTCCTCATAGAAAGACACAGTATATGAGGATGTGGGGATCGGATCATCGTCCGATCCTAGCTGATATTCTTAAAAAGAGACCGCGGAGATCAAAAAAATTTAAGTTTGATAAGCGGTGGTTGGACAATGAGGAGCTCAGACAAGTGATTTTGGAAGGTTGGAAATCACCGGATCTGCCACCAGAAGCCAGCATAATGGAACACATAGCAAGCTGTAGACGGGCTCTGAGTGAGTGGAAGAGACAGCACAATCTCAATTCTGAGAGAAGTGTGGAGAAACTAAAAGAGAGAGTAGACCAGCTATCTTCGAATGACGATGCCACTACTGAGGAGATTGCAGCGGCTTTAAAAGAATTGTCTGATGCCCTTAAGGCAGAGGAGTTGTTTTGGAAACAGAAGTGCAGAGTCTTTTGGTTACGAGAAGGAGACAGAAATACAAAAAAATTTCACGCTCTTACGAAGCAGAGGAGAGCAAGGAACAGGATTACGCAACTTCTGGATGAAAACGGAAATGTGGTTCAGGATGAGGAAGGATTAGTAGCCATTGCTACTAATTATTTTAGACATATTTTCCAGTCCTCAAATCCGGAGGACATAGAGGAAGCCTTATCGGAAGTCTCTACTACCATCACACCTATGGATAATGAAGGACTTACAGCGCCAGTAACTGAATGGGAGATTAAGTTAGCTCTGTTTGCCATGCATCCAGAGAAAGCCCCGGGCCCGGATGGAATGACTGCGCTCTTTTACCAAAAATTTTGGGATATTGTCAAAGAGGATTTAACTCTTCTGGTTAATAAATTCCTGTTTGAAGGAGAGATACCTAATGGCTTAAATGAAACAAACATATGTCTTATCCCGAAAGTTGATAAGCCGGATCAGATGAGTCAGCTGCGTCCAATCAGCTTGAGTAATGTTAGCTATAATATAATCTCTAAGGTCTTATGCCAGAGGTTAAAAAAGGTTCTTCCAGAGAGATTATCAGAAACACAGTCGGCCTTTGTTGCGGGAAGGCAGATTTCTGATAACATTATGATTGCCCAAGAGCTGTTTCATGCCCTCAGGACTAAACCAAGTGGAAGGAATAAGAGAATGGCGATTAAAACGGACATGAGTAAGGCGTACGATAGAATGGAATGGTCATTCATTGAGGCTACCATGAGGAAGATGGGTTTTGCAGAAGTTTGGATAACTTGGATTATGCGCTGCATAACTTCTGTTACGTATAAGGTACTGATGAATGGTCAACCAAGAGGGAATATTGTCCCAGAGAGAGGTCTACGACAGGGGGATCCTCTGTCCCCTTTCATTTTTATTCTGTGCACGGAAGCGCTCGTTAGCCTTCTAAATCACGCAGAGAATCAAGGAAAGATAACGGGGATGCGTATCACGCGTGCGTGTCCATCGGTATCCCACCTTCTCTTTGCTGATGATAGTCTGTTTTTCTGTAAGGCGGAGCCCCGTGAATGTGAAGAAGTAATGAAAGTGGTCAAGAAATATGGACAAGCCTCTGGTCAATGCATTAATTTTGACAAATCTTCTTTACTCTTCGGTAAGAGGATTGGACAGGAGGTCAGACAAGAAATCAAAGATACACTTGGCATTCAGAATGAAGGAGGAATGGGCACTTATCTAGGAATCCCGGAGGATATAAGTGGGTCCAAATGTAAGCTTTTTGCGTTCCTGAAGGATAAGTTAAGACACAGGGTTAATGGATGGACAGGCAGGTGGCTATCAAAAGGTGGGAAGGAGGTTATGATCAAGTCGATCCTACTAGCTCTGCCGACCTATGTTATGTCCTGTTTTCTTTTGCCCTTGGAGATATGTGATGCCCTAGCTAGTGCCATTGCGCAGTTCTGGTGGAGCTCTAATCCCCCAAAAAGGGGTATCCATTGGTCCACTTGGGATAAAGTATGCTTACCAAAGGAGGAAGGTGGGATTGGGTTCAGGTTGATTCATGAATTTAACTTGGCATTGTTGGCAAAACAATTATGGAGGCTGAGTCAATATCCGGATTCTTTGGTTGCTCGTGTAATGAGGGGACGGTACTATCGATCAGGTTCGCCTTTGTGCAAGCTTTCAACTAGTAACCCATCATATGTGTGGACTAGTATTTCGGCGTCACGCGAATTATTGTTATTGGGCATCAGACAGAAGATCCATTCGGGGTATGAGGTGAAAGTATGGGAGGATCCTTGGATTCCTACCATACCTGCGAGACCGGCGATCCCATCTGCACCGGTTTTGCACCCAAACATGAGAGTCAGTGATCTTATTAATCAAGAGACGAAGGCCTGGGACATAACAAGACTGGAACAATACGTCAGTGCTGTCGATATACCTCTCATAAGGAGTATGTCCATTAGTTCGACACATCGGAGAGATACATTCTGCTGGAGCTATACTAGGAATGGACAATATACAGTCAAGTCTGGATATTGGGTGGCACGGAATATTTTAAAGAGAGAGGAAATGCATGTAGCTAGTGAACCTAGTCTTACTAAATTACAAGCGCAAGCTTGGAAGGTGAGAGCTCCACAAAAAATGTGTCATCTTATGTGGCAGATAATATCAAGTCAGTTAGCTGTTACGAGTATCCTGAACTATCGCCATANTAAAGAGAGAGGAAATGCATGTAGCTAGTGAACCTAGTCTTACTAAATTACAAGCGCAAGCTTGGAAGGTGAGAGCTCCACAAAAAATGTGTCATCTTATGTGGCAGATAATATCAAGTCAGTTAGCTGTTACGAGTATCCTGAACTATCGCCATATGCGGTGTGATAACTATTGCCCACGTTGTGGAGAACCGGAGGAATCGATTACACATGCAATCTTCCTGTGTCCTCCTGCAAAGCAAGTCTGAGCGTTGTCGTCTTTACCCACTAGCCCGTCTTCATTTCCATTACAGAGCACATATGCGAACATGGATTATCTCTTTTGGAGGAAGGATGCCATAGGAGGACAGGCAGTAGACATGGATCCTTATCCTTGGCTAATTTGGTATATTTGGAAGGCTAGGAATGACAAATTGTTCAAAGGAATTGATAGAGACCCATTGGAGACAGCACGATATGCAGAGAGTGAATGCCTTGCCTGGTATCAAGCTAATGAGCAGTCGTCCTTACCTTCTCAAATCGACATGAATGGTGGTAACCAGATCATGAGTCTGGGGAATATATGTTTAGTGGATGGTTCCTGGACCTCCACAGCTCAATATAGCGGATGTGGCTGGGTATGGCAGGATAGTATGGGGAAAGATCACCTAATGGGTTTGCGTAACTTTGATAGAGTGGAGTCTGCTTTGCATTCTGAGCTGGAAGCCCTGCGGTGGGCAATGGAGAACATGCTTCAACATTTGCCATGTCAGAGCTTTGGGACGGATTGTAAGGAGGTAATATCGATGTTAAGGAAACCACAGGACTGGCCGCGTTTTTCAACGGAATTGGAAAAGATCGCTACCCTGCAGATTTGTTTTCCCGAGTTTAGAATTGTTCATGTTCCTAGGGCTCAGAATGGTTTTTCCGATTCACTAGCTAGGACTGCTCGATCCTTTTATCGAGAATTGGTGTTTATAGGTTGTTCTATTCCGGTCTGGATCCCCAGACCACCTCAAGCTTGAGTAATAGATCAGCCGTTCGTTGTCAAAAAAAAAAAATAATGAGACTTGATAATTAATTTGTACTTGCAAAAAGTAAAAAACCAAATATTTGTTTCCCAACTTGATGATAGCAAGTAAAGTATTTATTTTTTCAAACCAAATACGAGGGGAGTAGAGGCACAAGCCGAGCACCGAGGAATTAAAACCATTAGCTCAAATTCTTAGCAAAAACGTGCACAATGTATAACCATTGCTTTTAACTTACATCCAACTTTAGTTTTACCACAATTGAGATACTAGCTCGAACCTATTTCCTTATCTCCCTTTTGGCATTATTATCAAGTCAGTGAATGCACAAATACAACCAGTGATATTCAATTGTTTAATTTTTTTTCCTCGTGTCATACACATTATTATAATCCTAAACCATCCCGGTTCTTAACATCCAATACAATAGTTATCTCCCCCCCCCGGTTATTGAAACTAAGGAGCTTCACTTGCCAGTGTAAAGAGGCTTACGCTTCTCAGCAAAAGCAGCTAATCCTTCAAGACGATCTTGAGTGTTAAGAAGCTTCTGATAACACATCTCCTCAAGCTCCAAACCTGAAGCCATATTTGTCTCGATTCCTTCATCAATCGCTTTCTTTGCCATCTTTATCGCCATTGGACCTTTCTCATTTATCTGCTGAGCCACTTCCATTGCTTTCTTATGAGCCTCACCCGCCGTAACACAAAAGTTCACTAGCCCTGCACCACAACACAAATAAAGAGTATCAATCAAGAACCATCCTTTCTTCAGTTGATGTATATGTCAAAAACATGTTCACAATTCAACTTTAATAGTGACAGTCTCACAGACCTTTCTTTGCAGCTTCTACTGCATCAATCTTTCGACCAGTGAATATAAGTTCCTTTGAAACTGATCTTCCAACGAGCCTTGTGAGCCGCTGTGTCCCACCAGCACTGATTAGAAGCCGAGAGAAAGAAGAAATCAGCAGAAGATTGATAAACGGGGAGTCATGGAGGTTGTGATATATACCCAGGGATTACAGCGAGTCCTGTTTCAGGCAAACCAAATACTGCATTTTCGCCTGAAATATTCTTAATATTAACAACCATGGGACATCTCAGCCGATAGACTCTAATAAGAAAGATGATCAGATATGAATACCACAGATTCGAAGATCACAGGATAGAGCCATTTCGAGTCCACCTCCTAGTGCCACACCTTCTATTGCAGCAATAGTTGGGATACTCAATGCCTAGGATACACAAGTCTTCTAAGTCACTATAGCATGAGGAGAACCAAATCCTAGAGCATTTACATAGAAGTAAAGTAGCGCATGAAGCTAATAATTTCAGATCACTAGAAACCATCACAAAATCCTCTTCTCTTTCATAAGTTTGAAGACTAATAATAAATATCCTGATAAACCAGAGCTAAGTTTACAAATGTAGTAGGCAGCCTACTAACAATTTGACGAGGAGTTTTTTTTTGTGTAGGAATTAACACCTCTATGAAGGAGAACATGTAGCGCAATGAGTTGACATATGTGTGAACCTCAGATGGACTCATAGTTCTACGTTCCTGACATGAAAACAAATTAAAAAAACCTCAGATGGAATTTGTTTTTTAAGCTATTGAATATATGATCATTCCAGACGAAATGAGGGAGCGGGAGCGGCGCAAAACTACCTTGAGATCTGCACCTGCACAGAAAACTCCTGGAACCAGACTTGTGATCATCACAACTCTAGCTGAACTATCCTTCTGAATGGTCTCAAATGTGTTCTGGAGACCTTTCAGCATCTCCTTATTAATGGCATTTTTGGCTACAGGCCTGTCTAGATTGACCTCGACAATCCCTGCAAATCACACAAGCAGTGCATTTGCCATCTATCCGTTTACGCAAACAAACTCTATAGGTCACTAAAAACATTAATCCAACAGTATCCATGCTCAGACATCCAAAAACACAAATAAGAAACAACATGTAGAAAGATTCTCAGAACAAGATCAAACTCAGACAAGATTCACTGGTGGTGGCTAAAGATTTTTAACATGAGTAACAAATAGCATAACAGAGAGAAGCAAACCCAACTGTATTTTAAGTATTAATTAACCCTAACAATAGAACCCATAAACACACACACACACATCAATTCTATAAGGGAAAATAAAAAAAAAAGTGAAAATACCAGAATCAGACCCAGAGAGACGGTTAAGCTTGACGGATTCAGGCGGAGCGGTTTCAATGATGAGAGTCCTGCAGGTCTGAAGCATGCAACTTCGGCTAAGAGATAACAAACTATCACGGCGGAGATACTTGACGAAGCTCATCTTCACCAGTCTCTGCGACTCTAAAGTTTTTGACTTCTTAGAAATCTCTTCTTCTTTTTTTCAAATGACAGGCTTTACTTTACTTAACATTCCGGTTCTGTCAGTCAGTCCGTTCTTCGATCTGATTCTCAAGCTTTTTTTTTCTTTTTTTTTTTGGGTTTCCGGTTCGGTTTTTAAATTGTGTAGGTAGAAAGAAAGACTCTAACTAAACTGAATCCGGTCTGATCCGGTTTGTGTTATCTCTACCAAGTTTTTCTTCTTACTAGTATACTAGGATAAGACCCGCGCCTTGCGCGGGATGAAGCTATTATTTTTATTATGTTTTGAAAAATGAAACAATAGTTCGGTTTCATTCGGATTATAGGTGCTCAATTCGGATATCGGGTTTCGGTTCGGCTCAATTTTTTGTCCGATTTTTTGGTATTTCGATCATTAAAATATAACTACTATTCTAAATCTATATGTACTACAGTTTGATTTGGTTTATATACCATCGGTTTTCAGTTTATTCAATTTTATACCAAAAAACATAATTATTTAGTTTGAGATCATATTATATATTATACAAATATANGTCCGATTTTTTGGTATTTCGATCATTAAAATATAACTACTATTCTAAATCTATATGTACTACAGTTTGATTTGGTTTATATACCATCGGTTTTCAGTTTATTCAATTTTATACCAAAAAACATAATTATTTAGTTTGAGATCATATTATATATTATACAAATATATAATATGATCATATTTAGAGTCATATTGCCACAAGGTCATTTATTAAAAAAATATTATATATTTAAATAAAAGAAAAAAACAAAAAGGCTTCTATCATCTAATAAAATGATCAAATCTAGAATTAATATCAAAACACTAAATTTTGAAAAAAAAAAACAGAAGCATGAAAGAAAAGTTTTTATATTCTTCCACATTTAGTGTTCATCAAACCAATATGTCTTTGATTGAACACAACTCTGTTTGTTTAAAGATAAAAAAAATTGTAAAGAATTTCAACTAATTGTTGTCCATCAAATTTATAATCTTTACTTCAATTTAGTTAGTGTTAAAAAAGCAAAATATCAAAATAAGAAGTCTCAGTTGTAATAAATTGTTAGCTATTTACAAAATATAATTATAGTTCAACTCATATAACAAATAGATATTCATGTGTCGTTATAAATATATACATATTTACATGTTTCAGTTTAATCGGTTATAAATCAACCATATCCAAATCCTATAGTTTTTATAAAATCACATCCATTCGGTTTGTAAGGTATATACCAAAACTAACCATATTATCGATTGTTAATATCTTTTAAAAATATAAAATTAAAAAAGAACTAAGATATTTAAATCATTGTTAACAAAAATTTTCAATGTGAAAAATTTAATAAGTTTATAATTTATAAATGTTCTTGAAAATTTATTCAAAATTTTGAAATTAAAATATTTATGTAATCTTATATGGTATATAGTTTAATCTGTATATATATTTGTTTTATTATTGAATGATACTTTTACTTATATGGTTTTAAAATAATGTATATCTTTTTATAATAAAAATATTAAACTATTGATCATTAATTTTTAACATAATAATTTTAATAGTTTAGTTATTTATTCTCATTTTTAAAAATTCAAAATATAACTTATACGAAAAAAATCGAAAGTTTAACATAAATTCCCAAGTTAACATATTAAGTTTTACATTTTACATATACACTTGCCTTTACCATTAAGTATGTACTTGGTCACAAAGTAATTTTCATTTTACATATACACTTCCATAAATTAAAAGGAATGAAGTTATTATAGTTAATATATGCAAATCGTTATCAAATCGTATATTTTCCTTTTCTTCCATTACATGCGTGCGATATATATAAATATATAAACTATGTTACATGCGTTATATGCGTCTCTAATTATTTTTCCCTAGCAAATTTCAATTGAACCTAAAGCTGCNTTAATATATGCAAATCGTTATCAAATCGTATATTTTCCTTTTCTTCCATTACATGCGTGCGATATATATAAATATATAAACTATGTTACATGCGTTATATGCGTCTCTAATTATTTTTCCCTAGCAAATTTCAATTGAACCTAAAGCTGCCACGTCAGTTTAATTGGTATGCTAATTGATTGACAACTAAGCAAGGTTATTTTTTAATTAATACAAACTTGAGGTTACATCTTTTCAAATGTTTCTCAATTAATATATAGGGGATTGAAAAGAGAGGGAAAGAAATACACAGAAGTACAGTATACATTGGTGGTGAAGCCTCAAAGACTCAGACTTTATGCACCCAGGCATCAAGTCGAAGCTGCTTCAATGGCGGACCTGATTTCCCTTTCCTTTTCTGAGGGCAACTCCATTTTCCTGCAATCTCCTCTCCCCCAGATAGCTGATGGTTCGACACTTCACACAAAACTCTTCTCTTCTTCCTCTTCTTTCTTTCTTCCTCTTCTTCTGTCGCCATCTTCTTTAACTCTTTACTTCTTGAGCACTCCCCCAGACCTCCTCTATTTGGTCTCGTCATGGAACTTTGGTCTCTTGATTCTCTAAATCTCGCCTTCTTCTTCTTCTTCATCGTCACAAATCCAGTTTCAGGGCTTTTTCCGTCAACATTTTCCTTGTCATCTGATTCTTGGTTTACTGACTCCAGGTTTTCTTCACTTTGAGCAGCTTTTCTTGGAGAGCTCGTGGAAATGGTTTCCTGGATATGTTTTGGTCTCAGATTCTGTAAATAAGCTAATGATTGTGGCTTTGAGTTGTAGCCGCTAAAGTTTGCTTCTTCTTTCGTTTCACTGAACAATGGTTCTTGCCTGAAGCTTGATTCTTGTTCCACTTCTTTCGTTGAGACATTGAGCAGGGTAAGTGTAACCGGTGACTTCTTTTCCCGTTCTTGGTTTTTTGAATATGCAGAGACCTCCTTGCCCTAACACGTAGAATCAAGAAAGAGTCAATGAGAACTAACTGACAAATAGATTTCATCTGATTACATAGCGTCTCTTTCTTTAAACTACAAAGTGCAGTAATGATTTCCCGTTCTGTGGAAGGTTCAAGATCATAGCTTACCGTGTCTGCGGCTGCGTTTTCATTGCAGTCATTTGATTTTAATCTCCCAGGAGCAATAGTGTCTTGCTTGCTCTTGGTTTTCCGAAAAATACCACAAGTATTTTCTTCCTCAGTGTCACTCTCCTCAATGATTAACTCATCTTGCTCACAAGAAGAATAGAATTCAAGTTCATGAGTGTCTGAAAGGTGTGGAGATTCATACACATAGCTTGAAAACCAGTTTCCAACATCAGGAGGTTCTGATAAAAGAAAGAAAGAAAGATTCAACTCTGGCGTTCTTTAAATATTAACACATGTTAAGAAAACAGACACAGTAATGAGATGCTGAAATAAACTAGTTATTACCAACCTGAAAGGAGATGCTGAGACTGAGAGCAATCTGTAACCTGAGAAGAGACTACTAATTCGTGAGCAATAAGCATCAGAGAGCTTAAAAGAGAGAAACATAGATTCATAAAAGATACCTTTGCAGAAGAGACGAGCTGTTGCTCAAACAAACTAGGACAAACATCAATTTCTTTAGTCCCTTCGTCTTCTGCTTGAGTCTCCTTTACACATTCACTATCTTCTCCACCAACCGAAAAGTGAAGAGCATCATTTGTATCCAGGGTGGGCGGTGATTCATAAGCATAGCTAGAAAACCAATTGGCTATACCAGGAGGTTCTGAGAAGCAAACACACAAAAGTTACAAACATAACCAATCAAAAAAGCTATAGAGACTTTCCATAAAGTTTAACAATCAAAAAGGGAGGATATACCAGAAGGGAGTGATTCATCATAGAGATTCGTATCTGACAACTGCCACATACAGTAAGTAAAATGAATTTAAAACAAATCAAAAAAAAGAACCCAACAAGAGTGAATAATCAATTGTAAAACCTGTGTCACATTCTTGTTCATAGATTTAAGTTCGCTATCACTGTTCTTGACTGAAGAAGTCAGTGCGAGTGATTCATAAACGTAACTTGAAAACCAATTCTTAATCTCTGGCGGCTCTGTTAGAAAAAAAAAATTTTTTTTTTTTTTTTTTTTTTTTTTTTTTTTTGAATGTCAAGAGGACTTGAAAATTGCAATCAGAATAATCGATCGTACCCAATATTAAAATCACTCACGGGATATGGTAAATGGAGAATCGGAGTATCCAATAGGTTCCTGCTACAAACAAAGCTCGAATTCTCAGCTAAATCCCCACCCCCCAGAGAAATCATATATGCCCATAAATTCAGGAACAAAATTAAAAGGAGGGAAATGAATATTTCTCACCGCCTCCGAGTGAACTTCTTCCATTAGAGTACGACGTCTTCTCGATCTTTGCTTTTCTTCCTCACTCGTCGTCTGAGTGAGAGGTCTATTTTACATTTTCGTTTTTTTTATTTCCCGCGCTTAGTTCATGAGAAGCGGAAAATCCAAAATATAATATTGGGCCTTTTAATGTCAATGGGCTTATGCTACAAACGTGTTTTATTACGATTTAATTCAGACCACTTCATTTGATATAACACAAACAATTAGAGCCAATGATTACCTCTTCATATCTGAGATCCTTCATACTACTCAAAGCCCAATCGAGACATCGAAGTTCTGATGTTAGTCTGTTAGGTGACAAGGCCAGAGCCTCCCTCGCATGATGCATTACATTCCCCAATGCGTCTCTGATGATAAATGAAGCTCCACTATGTAGCACGGCATTTCTCCAATTAGCATGAATATTGCACTTGACAGCACCAGGCATAGGAGCTTCCCAGCGCTTACTTTCTTTAGCAATCCATTATCGTTTGCCATATTATCTGGAGTCTTATTAAGTTCATTCCATAACCTATCTTCCTCACAAGCTTGTTGGATTTTAAGTATCCAACGACATCTGCGTATCATCATAGAGGATAGAATTCCTGTTTTTCCATATAGTCCAAAGGACCCATGGTATCGCTTGACGTTGTTGTTCAGAAGCCGATCCTGCAGATACGATTTTGAGGTGTATAGAAAGTAGTTCCATTAGTTGCAGGTTGTCATGTTTCAGTTTCTCTGGGATACCTATCCGAAACCATATATCTCGTGCAAAAGGGCAATGAAACAAAACATGGACAATTGTTTCATAATCTAAAGAACAGAGCTTGCATGTAGTATCAAGATTCATGCCAGGAGTACTTAACCGTTCAGCTACTGCCAAAGCTCCAAAGACCGCTCTCCATAGAAAGCTACGAATCTTGGCTACGGTGGGAGTCTTCCAGATCAGACGTTTTACTTCCAACACCTCCGAGTCATTCCAGTTTGAGGTAAGTACCTGAGATTCCTTCAATTTTGATGCCAGGGAATAACCACTCTTAATTGAGTAAGACCAATGCATAGTGTATGCCCATATGTCTCGATCAGATGTTTCTCCAACGGGGAGTTGCAGAATGCGTTGGACTTCATTTGATGGGAATAACTCTTGAAGTTTTGAGGTATTCCGCTGACCATTATCATGTTGGAGATCCTCCACCTTCAAATTAACATCGATTGACATATTCCTTCCTATTAACAGGTCTTCGAGGAATATCATCCAAGATCCATGTATCTGACCAAATATGAGTAGATTTTCCATCGCCAATCGATCGGATGAGTCCTTTACCAAGTAGCTCACGTCCAAATAAGATACTTTTCCATGCGTAAGATGAACGTACACCTTTACCACAGTCCATGAAGCTTTTATTTGCAAAATATCTTCCTTTGTAGATCTTCGCAATCAAACTTTCAGGGTTATTAAGTATCTGCCACGCTTGCTTCGCTAAGAGAGCTTGATTAAAGTCTTCAATATTCCGGAACCCTAAGCCACCTTTCTCTTTTGGTACACACAACTTTTTCCAAGAAATCAAGTAGATCTTCTTCTTCTCACCACATTCATCCCACCAGAAGCTTGCCATTGCACTCATGATCTTCTGACAGTGGTTTTTTGTCAATCTAAAACACGACATGGCGTACACCGGCAAGGCAATGGCTATAGACTTGAGTAGAATATTCTTTACCCCCGGAAAACAACTTCTTAGCAAACCAGCCGTGTAGTCTCTTATTTAACTTCTCTCCTACAAACGCCAGTAGGTTTTGTTTAAAGCCAGTAAAGCATTCAGGTAGGCCAAGATATTTGCCATCCCCACCCTCTTTCTCAATGCCAAGAATCTCAGCTAATAACCGTTTCATAATTAGATCAATCCCCACACCAAAAGTTATGGCCGATTTCTGAAAATGAATAACCTGGCCTGATGAATCCTCGTATACCTTGAGACATTGTAGGAACTGAGAACATTCAGCTAACGTGGCTCGGCATAAAAAGAAACTATCGTCTACGAAAAGTAGGTGTTGAACAGCCGAGCATGCATGAGCTAACTTCATACCTGTAAAAATTCCCTTTTGTTCAGCTTGGTTCATCGTATGGATCAGAGCCTCAGCGCATAAAATGAATAGAAAAGGAGAAAGGGGATCTCCTTGTCGAATGCCACGTTGGGGGAGATATGACCATACAATTGACCGTTGAGGAGCACCGAGTAGGAGACATAACGTACACAACTCATAACCCTGTCAATCCATGTAGCATGAAAACCCATCTTTACAAACAGAGCCTCTAAGAAATTCCACTCAACTCTATCAAACGCTTTCGACATGTCTGTTTTAATGGCTATGTAATCTGACTTACAACTTGGATTAGTCCTCGGGCCATGAACCATTTCATGAGCAATTAGCAGGTTATCAGAGATAAGCCGACCGGCTACCTTGAGCCGGCGAGATGAAATGAGGTAAAACGTATCTTAACCTACCACACAGGATCTTGGAGACGATCTTATACACTATCGAAAACAGGCTGATCGGTCGGAGATCCTTGATTTGTGTAGGGTTATGTAACTTAGGGAGCAAGAAAAGCTCGGTGAATTCCAATCTGCTGGTAGCTGACCATAATCAAAGAATTTCCTTACTTCCTGTGTCACGTGAGGACCTGTAATATTCCAAAACTTCTGAAAGAACTGTTCTGTCATCCCATCCACACCTAGAGAGCTATCACTCTTAATAGCTTTTACTGCATGTTTGATTTCAGCATCTGACACTAATTTAATCAAATATTTATTCATGTGTTCCGTGACTCTTGGTGCCATACTCTCCAGCAAGTCTGTAGAATCCGCCGAGCCATTTGATCGAAAGAGATCCGCGAAATACTCCACAGCGATCTTCCCTTTCATATATTCTGTAAAATGCTAATTTCCGGACCCATCCACCAATGAGTGGATCTTATTTTTCATCTTTCTGGACTCCACCCAGCCATGGAACACTTTTGTGTTCTTATCTCCTACACAAAGCCATGAGTTCTTACTTTTTTGTTTCCAAAATTCTTCCTCCTCCTGAAAGGCCTTTTCTAATTCAAGACGCATTTCTAGAAGCCTTGTAAGGTTAGGCCTCACCTTGCTCTCTTCCAGTTACAAATATTTGCGTAGCCGATTGATGTTAACGTTGGAATTAACATTAGCAGTCCTTTTCCATTTGGACAACTCTTGCCTGCGAGATCTAATCATTTCAGAGACTGAAGCTGGATTAAGGGAACCATTCAAGCTCCATCCTCTATGCATGACATCATGGATTCCTGGCTTCTTTAACAACCATTTATCAAACATAAAGCAGCATGTTCTCTGCGGTTGAGAAGCATCCAAACTAGTGAATAATGGCATGTGATCTGATCCGGTCTTTTCCAAGTAAAAGGAGTGAGAACTTGGAAAAAGACTAAACCATTCAGCATTACCAAAGGCCTTATCAAGCCTACACTGAACCCACACCTTCTCTTTCAGTCCATTACTAGTGATCTCTCTTACACCAGACCAAGATAACCTATTCCCCGAACTAGGAATCTCTTTTAGTCGACAGTTACGAGCCAAGGCTCGAAATTCATAAAAGTATCTTTCTTGCCTCCTTGATCCATCTACTTACTCTAAGTTACTCATCAACTCATTGAAATCACCTACCAAAAAACAGCCTCCATTTCTATTGATACCAATGTCTTTCAACATGTTCCAAACAGCAGCCTTTCATTGTTGAACTGGGTCTCCATAAACAAATGATATGAAAAACAATCTTGAGCCACACTTTATCTTCGTATCAATGATCCTATTTGTGGCTAACAATACCTCAACTTCAAAATTCTTCTTCCAAAACAGCGCTAAGCCTCCACTAAGTCCCACTGGGTCCACCAGAAAACAATGGTCATAACCCAACAAACTTTGAAGCTTCACGACATAAGTACTAGAGTTTTTAGTCTCTAGGAGAAAAAAAAATCCGGGAGATGTACACGGTACAACTCCTCTAGGCGTCGAACTGTCAAGCTGCGTCGAACTGTCAAGCTGCCTCTCAAGCCTTGACAGTTCCAACTGAGCGTCGTCATTGAGAATTGGATGGTTTCTGGTGAACCATCAAACCTTTAGCTGACTTAGACAATTTTGAAGTGGCTCTCATCACCATCATTCTCAATCTGTTTTGTTTGTGGTCGAGATGATCTCTTACTGTTCCTCTTCCATGAAGACACTTTCCTCTGATTTTCTCTGATACCCCCTCTTTGTAGAGAAGATATTGGGAAATTACAGCCAACTTCGAAATTTCCAAATTTAGCTGCATCGAACAAACCAAAAGTATCACCTTCTTTTTTGAAGAACAAAAGTATCACCTTCATCTTGTTATGTACCTCGAGTCTGTGACACAAGACCATTGCCTTCTTCTATTTTAAGACATGTCTGAGCTCTGTTGAATCTCGTCTCAGAGGTATATCTCATTTGTTGTCCAGCAACAAGGGTTAGGTGGTTGTCATTACTACGAGATTTCCTCTATTGAACCTCTGTATGACTAGATGATTCTCCCCTCTCAAGATTATCCCCATCAATCATCTTCCTATAGTCAAAGACCAAACCCTTATTCTTATTAAAGAGATTGGAGACAACCGGAGCCTCCTCCATACGCAATTCACCACGCTGAGCTATTGAATCTTTAGACAGATCCTCCAAAGCTTTCTTCATTCTAAATTCTCGTATTCTTCGTTCCTCAGGATCAATGCAATTCATGTACAATTGCATTTGTTCAAAAACTTCAGGAGCTATTAAACCTGCAGGCGGAGCGAAACCTGGGGGCACCATAGGTGCTAGTAATGGCATTATGTCTTCAACCAGGTTTGGGTTGTGTTTTCCTCTGAGTTAATCTTTGCATACTAGATGAACTTTGGCCGCTTCTAACTTTTGCGTTTGCCACTTGTTGTCCTTTCCGTAAGGGACAAGCCTTCTGCTCATGTGATAATCGGAGACAATGGAATCATTTTTTCCTGCTGCGCTCATACTCCACTTCAACCATCACTTAGCCACCTCCCTTTGGTAGAGTCAAACACTTTTTCTCCCTCACTGGTAGATACAGATCCATTACCACTAAAATTTTTATATAATCCTGTTGAAGAGGTTTCTCTGGATCCCATTCGATGTCCTTCACATAACCTATTGCTCCTACCACAGTATCAATCGTCTTGATAGTAAGATAGTTAATTGGGATGTTAGAAATCCTAATCCAAACAGCCGCCGTCTGTAGGAAGTTCTTTGGAGGAGTCTCCAGCCATCTTTCTAACACCATACCCCAGTCATCAAAGGTCTAGAAACCATGTTTTAGGACTGTTTGTATATTCGTTTCTAATTCAAAGATGAACTGAAAACTTTCCTTTGGAAAGCGCAATTCCCCGAACTCTTTCATATACTTTCCAGATCTTCGGCATAGTACGCAGCATCCGAGACATGTTCTGGCAAACTTTGATTACTTCTTTCCACAGCACTAAAATCATCATCCTCCGGTAGTATGATTGGAATATCATCCTCCAGGGACATTCCTTGCATAACACCAGCCCGATTTTCATCCACTAGCAGCAAAAGAAATTCCTTTCGCCTTGACAAGGGAAGAACGGAATTCGAAAATTTTGCGTAATAGGGAGGCGGTGTAAGAAGAAACCCTAAATAAACATTGATTTTGGATGAAGATTTAGAGATAATAACCATATTTCCATAAAATCTTTGGATATTTCCAAAAAATTTCGAAAAATATACGCATTGATCCATTTGTCGGCAAGGAAATAAGCCTTCCGGAAGTTTACTCTCCTCTCTCTAAATCATCTTTAGAGAGAGAATTATTAAAGAAAATCGCCATTCGTCTAAAAAGACCCGTTTTGAGATCAAAGGTTTTGAGAGTCTTTTGACAATTAGTAGTTTACTAGATTTTTGATCCGCGCTTTTTAATGCAGATGATATAACATATCACAGAATCAAGATCAAGTTATCATGCGAGTATGAAGAAGTTTTTATTTGACAATGTCTTAGAATTTTTTTTTATGTTTCTAAATATATTAACAATGGTTGTACCTCAAATTTGTACTTGAGAAAGATTGTATATTTAACAATTAAATGACCCATTCTTTTTTTTTAGTTTTGTGATTAATTCATAAAATCATTTAGTTACAAAATTTCAGTATCTAATATAACTTTTAAAATTAATGCAGATTTTAATTTATTATTATCATCAATATCTATGTAAATGAATTGTATATAACTATGTAATTTTATTTAGGAAAAATAATATCAATTAATTACGTCTGATGTTGGGAAGCGGGTCAAATTCGCTTCGTCCGACCTGTACTGCAGTGGGTTGAGTCATTTTTATGACTCAAAAATTTTGACCCGTCAGACCCGCAAAAAAAAATATTTTTTCAATAAAAATTTTATAAAATTTGAAAGAAAATCAGCCCATTAATGAAACTCATTGTTATATTTTTAGGCCCAAATGAAAATGACAAAATTACCATTAATGATAAACTAAATTTGTATATAAGAATAATGGTATAACTAGGATAAGACCCGCGCCTTGCGCGGGATGAAGTTATAATTTTTATTATGTTTTGGAAAATGAAACAAAAGTTCGGTTTCATCTAAATTAAGGATGTTCAATTTGGATATCGGGTTTCAATATTTTGGTTATTAAAATATAACTACTATTCTAAATCCATATTTACTTCAGTTTGATTTCGTTTATATATTGGTTTTCAGTTTATTCAATTTTATACCAAAATACATCATTATTTAGTTTGAAATCATATTATATATTATAAAAATAAATAATATGATCATATTTAGAGTCATATTGTCAAAAAGTCATTTACTAAAAAAATATTATATATTTAACTAAAAGAATAAAAAAACAAAAAAAAAAAGGCTTCTATGATCTAATAAAATGATCAAATCTAGAATTAATATCAAATCTCTAAATTTTGAAAATAAAAATAAAAACAAAAACAGAAGCATGAAAGAAGAGTTTTTATATTCTTCCATATTTAGTGTTCATCAAATTAATATGTCTTCGATTGAACACAGCTCTGTTTGTTTAAAGATTAAAAAAATTTGTAAAGAATTTCAAATAATTGTTGTCCATCAAATTTATAATTTTTACTTCAATTTAGTTTTTATTAAAAAAAAAGATAAAAAGATAAAAAAAAAAAAAAAAAAAGACATACATATTTACATGTTTCAAGTGCATTAGTTGCATTAAATTGTTAGTTAATTATATTTCAAGTGATTCAAGTGATTTACAATCATAATTATAGTTCAACTCATGTAACAAATAGATATACATGTTTCAGTTTAATCGATTATAAATCAAACCATATCCAAATCTTATGGTTTTTATAAAATCTCATACATTCAGTTTGTATGGTATATACCAAAAATAACCATATTATCGATTGTGTTAATATCTTTAAAAAATAGAAAATTAAAAAAAAAACTAATATATTTAAATCATTGATAACAAAAAATTTCAATGTGAAAAATTTAATACGTTTATAATTTATAAACGTTCTTGAAAATTCATTGAAATTTTTGAAATTAAAATAAGTATGTAATCTTATATGGTATATAGTTTAATATATAAATTTTTTTGATTATTGAATGATACTTTTTACTCATATGGTTTAAAAATCATGTGTATCTTTTTATAATAAAAATGTTAAACTATTGATCATTAATTTTAACATAATAATTTTAATAGCTTTAGTCATTTATTCTTGGTTTTTTTAAATTCAAAATATAACATATACGAAAAAAAATCTAAAGTTTAATTTTATAGCTAATTTATTTGTTTGATTTATTTTAATAATATAAAATTAAAGAAAAATGATGGAGGAGATACAAATTGTTATCAAATATTTATTATTAGAAACATTAATTATCATATATATATTTGTCATTTATGGTAATTCTGTAGCTTTTATTTAAGGAAATAAAATAAAATAGTAATTATATCTAGCAGGACAATCATAAATGATTCTATTATAAATATCATATCATATAGTTTGATCAACAAATATATCTAGCGACATATAAAAATCGAATGTGGACCTATTTATTTTTCAATTGAATGTAATTAACTACCTAATTGAGTGACACGTAAGCATGGATTCTTTTTAATTATTACAAAATTGAGGTTACAATTTTTCAAATGTTTCACAATTAATATATAGGGGATTGGAAAATATAAAAAAAAAATCATTAAACATAATTTTTTGTTTTAATGGTATTGATTTCTCTTATTTATCTGGAAAAAAAATCTCTTAAAGTTAAATTATAACTGATAAAATTGAGCAGAATGTTTCTTTTTTAATTGTAGAGGTCCATTTGAGGATTCTAGTTTGAAACTAATTCCTAGTATTTATAATGTCTCTGCCGATGACCACTGTAAAAAAAAATTTACCTTTCTGAATTAATCATTCTTCCTACTTAACTTAAATTTAATAGATTGGAGTCAGTTGATTTAAAAAAAAAAATGAAATCAGTTTGCAGTCTAATAATAAAACAGATGAAGGTTGCAGCCGGGCTTCTCTAATTCAGGAAAATCTTCCTATTACTTGGCTTTGTTAATATTGACATCATCGTCAACATCCATGGCGTTACTGTTAATGTCGATGCCAACATCCACACTCTTGTTGTTCTTGTCGTTGTCTGAGTTACTATCGCAATTCTCGAGGATGATATTGCATTTGTTGATGGTGGCCGAGTCTACAAGTCCAATGTTCCATAGTTTTATCATAAATAATCTCCAGCACCTGATCATTTTGTTTAGACAACGAACACAAATGTTTGTTACTGTGCATATATTACATAAGTACGAGAGGAGTTTACCAGAAGAGTGGTGAGGAATGGAGCAACTCTTTCTTGTGAAACTTTGAAAATGCTTCACATGCCCATGGTATATGACCATCCGCCACAACCCTAAAACCAATACTCCCATTATATTTGATTTTAGCAAGTTCCAACATTCAGACATGTATCGAATGTACATTCAAAGTGTAAGAAACAGTAGTTACCTTTGCTTTCTTACAAAAGAGTTCCAAAGATGCATGAATCTCTTTTCGTTCTTATTCACATCCACGAAATCATCAAGCATCTGCAGCTTTTTTTAAAGTATTTCAAAACCCATTACCACGTTACATTAATATGCCATATTAATGAACGCAGAAAGAAATCATGGAATACCTGGCGATCTTCCAGATCTGCAACGTCATCATCCACTTCATCTTCACTATCTCGATCAGACATTACTTGCTCAAGTGACATTGGCTTTTTACACAAACCCATGCAGTTCTTTTTTGGTTAGTGACAGTAAAACCGTGACAACAACATGGACATAGCATTATTTGCGTGGTTACAACCAGAAGCATTATATATACAAATGAATGAGAACACAATCCAAACCAGAGTATCGTGTAATTCAAAGAGTATGCAACGGAACTTATTGAATCACCTGAACTCTGTGAGAATGATAGAACTGCCGTTTCTGGAGAAGTAGGTAGCTGGACGAAAATTTCTCGAGTCAATACGGCAGTACAGTAACTACTTATCCATAATCAGGAAAAACAAACCTTCTAGCCTCTGATCGCTCAGCAGATAATTTTCTTGTCTTAGCAGCAGAGACTACAGCCTCGCTTGTTAGCACAGCTTTGGCATTCGAGTTCATCGAACATTGAGCTATGGCTGGTGAATTGTTCATCCCAAATGGTCCAGCAACATCTGTTGCCACGGGATATCCTAAACTATGGTTTCCTGTAGCATGCCATTCATTTATGTATATCAATTAGGGTAGCAACTTCACTTGCGAAAAGGATAAGTACAATAACTGAACAATCAAGACACTGTATCAAGTGCAAAGCCAAAAGAAGATTACCATTACTCAGCAGGGGGGTTCCATTATCTGTGCCATTGGCTAAACTAGGTGAATCCATGGGTAAAAAGGTTACATTTAGTCGTCTGGCGTTATTTTTACCACCTCTTTGTCTACGCTTCCGAGGTTTCGAGCTGCAGAACATTATTGGTTGGGGTTACGACAAGAAAAAAGCAAGGAGTTTATGCTATTAAGGTATGCTTCTGAAAGTTACCAAAAAGAGATGAGCTCATATTTCTCTTGATGATTTCCTTCTTCCTGCTATCAGGAATGGAATTGCATCAACTAAAGTTTTCACCAGCTTTAGGATTTTCCAATTTAACCAAATTTAAAGTAACTGACCTCTGATTCGAATGCATCAAGTCTTACAGAAACATTAACCGTCTGGTAATCTTCTGAAAGCTAGAAAAGGAAAGATATTTTCTTTTAACTACAATTTCATAGCAAAACAAGAGAGTTGCAATAAAAACAACATACCACGAACTCAAACTCAAGTAAGTCATGAAAGGAATTCAAATGAAGTTGCAGCCCCTGTGCATACACAAGAACAATGGGTTGTAAGCTCAATCTGGAACACGTTTTTCTCAGATAACAAAAGCGAGAAACACAAAATATGCAACTGCACACACCTTGAAGCTACCACATGTCATATAGCAAAATGGACAAGAACAATTCTCCGTAACTGCATTAAAAATTCAGGAAAAAAAATAGTGATATAAAAAAACAGAAACTAAAGAGAAAAAGAGACATGAAATTGCCAGAAAAAGAGAGGCACCTTCAGTTTTCTGCAATGTGTTATTACAATCCTTATAATTAAAAACTACAATCCCAGCAGATCCGGACCTAACCAATAACAAACAACAGAGAAGAAACCATTCACGAGTTTCCATAATTAGAGTCGAGAAAAAAAAGGATAAAAGAATCATACTTTCTTTTGCCTTTTGCCCGAATTTTGTAGCTCAAGCATCTAGGAAGAAACGATGGCTGCATAAAAAACAAAGAATCAAGTTAAGACAAACACTTCGCCTATGACTCAACTGAGCGAGCTTATAAGAGAGAAGCAAGTGATTACGTTGAAAAGAGAGCGAATGCGAAGAATGTTGTAGAGACGAACAGGTTTACAATAGATCAACAGATTCTCATCAGGTGGTGAAATCACCTCCTCCTCTTGCGACGATTTCGCACAACAATTCTGCCTACACATTCTCTCTCTCTCTCTCTCTCTTTAATCAATTCAGCTACCAATTAGATCCCTAAATCTTAGAGTTTCTGCAATTAGGATTATTCAATCAATGGAGGCAGATCCGGGAAAAGGGAGTTTGAAGAACAAAAGTGAAATCAAGAGCTGAATTAGCTAACATGAGAAGCTCGATCGGAGATGCCGGAGAAGAAGGAGAAAAGAGAGAGACGGAAACCGAGGCTGAGGAGGAGATAGATGAAAGCCACTGAGTCATCGCCACGCCATCTTCTTTTTCTCCTTTTCTACTTTCTTTTTTTCTTACTATTATTTATTTATTTATTTTCCTAATTCTTTTTGTACCACATACTAACTTTTGTTCCTCTCTATAAGCAAACTAGGTGTTTTGCCCGCACATGCGGGCTTAATTTTCTTACGAATATTTATTATTTTATTAATTCTAAAATAATATTATAAGTTATTTTTTATAGTTTTAAGAAATCAAACTTTAAAATATTTTTATATGAATATATATTTAGATTATGGATAATTCTTATCATTATTATTAATTTAAAGCATTTATCTAAATGAAATAAGTTTAATTATCTTTAAATCAATTTAAAAAAACATCAAAATAAATGATTATTTGCATCCAAAAAATTCGACCTAAAACATTAAACTTTTTTACATGATAAAGTTATTTACAAACTAATTTTTCATTTGAAACTTTGAAAAATTTAAAGTCTATTTCATTTCTTCTTAATTGATAAAAAAAATTTGAAAAATTTAAACAATAAATTTACATTCAAAAATTGATCTTACAGAAAGAATAACATTAGTTTAGATAATAATACAATATATTTGAATTTATTTTTGTCAAACAAGTATTTTCTTAAGGTTTAACTATATAAAATATAAATATAAATTTAATTTAACGTGTGAGTTCAGAGGTGAAAAATAACTTCACAGATATATATCATTATATTATATTATCCTTAAGTCAATTACGTATTATAAATTTTCAATTTTCTTTTTTGAATTATATACAATTTAAAATTTTACTTTATGAATATTTATTTATGTGTTTTCAGTTTTTGAATTTTTCTAATTAAAATATATTTTCTGGATAACAACACAATATCAATATAGAAATTATCTTTTTATTTTTAAATATATATTTAAATTATGGATAATTGTTATCATTATTATTTTATTTTCCGGATAACAACAGAATATCTATATAGGAATTATCTTTTTATTTTTAAATATATATTTAGATTATGGATAATTCTTATCATTATTATTAATTTAAATAATTTATCTAATCAAATAAGTATTAAATTGTTTTTATTTTTGGCTGATTTATATATTTTATTCATTAAGGGTATAAACGATATTAACCACTCTAACTTTTAACGTGGGAGCTCCGTTGCGAAAAATCACTTCGCAAATAATAGTATAGATAGTATATAACTACATTAAAAAATATTTCCTTTCAATATTCTGTATATATGATAATTATTAAAAGAAGAAAAAAATAATAGTAATAGTCTAATACTCTTTCTGTTTCTAAATAAATATTCCCTCTGTTTCATAAAAAAATGTCATTTTTAGCTTTTCGATTTTGTTTTAAAATAAGTTTTATTTTATATTCTCAATAAAATTTTCATATTAAATATATTTTTACCTTTTTAAATAATAATAGATGTTTAGTTAAATAATTTTCGTTTAAATAATTATATAATAAATAGAGGTACATTAGTATAATTTATTGATATCTTAATCTATGTGCTATGCGTCAATTTCTTTATGAAACGGATGCATTATCATTTGAACATTTTTTCATGTTATATACAGAGTGTCACTTTAAAATTTTAATACAATTTTGAGCTAAATATTAATTATGAATATTTTGATTTTATAACTAATTTTAGTTTATAAGAATTTTATTGGTTAAATATGTTTAATTAATAAAAATATAACTAATTCCAAAAAAAAAAATCTGTGTGAGAAATTTCTAAACGACATTTTTTGTGAAATGGATGGAGTTAAACAAAAATTTAGATCTAACGCCCTACGATAGTAAAAGTTGAAAACATGATAAACAACATTTGAAAGTTGAAATCTAAAGGGCAGTTTTGTTTTGACCAGCATAATATATGCATAGGTAAACATGTTACATCCATCATCTACATTATTAATTAACTTTTTTATTGACAACTCCGAGTTTGGATAAATATGTGGGGCTCACAACTAGCCTTATACATTATTTCTTTGATAAAACAACGTTTTACACAATCATAAAAGATGTTCTTAAATTCTCGTACATAATTAGTTAACTTAATTAAATTGACAATCAGAATAACAAATATCATAAATTCTGGTACATTATTAGTTAACTTTAATTTGATTAATACTCAATTAGAAAATCCATAAAAAGATATATAGAAAAAGTAAATCTGAAAACTAAATGAGTGAATTAAGTTTAAAAAAAAACAATTCAATGAGTAATATGATTTTTTGGATTTTTTAAAAAATTTAGTGGTAAACCTTTCAACTATATTTATTTAGTGTAAATTTTTTTTTTTTGATCAAGGTGTAAAATTTTCTAAATTAAAGATTTATGGATAATACTGGTAATTTTGATTGACACCGTAAACAAATAATTTAAGCCATTAAATATAGTTAGATTGAAGGTTTTTCATTCAATATTTAGCTTATGGAGTTTTTATCCGAAATAAATTTAGATGAGTGGTTTTAACATTCAAAATCTAAAAAATTAAATCTGAAAATTAAATGAGTGTCGGCTCAAAAATATCAGTGAGTGAATTCTAAACATAATACTGTATCATGTTCCCTTTGTTTCATTATAAGTGTCACTCTACAGCTGTGCACGCGGATTAAAGAAACAATTAATTTTTCATATTTCCTATATAAAAATACAATTACCCATACACATAACCATATTTTAACCAATAAAAAAGAAATTACACCTAAGATTAATAAATTTTGTATTGAAAACCGAAAACGATACTTATTTTGTAACGCATAAAAGTTCTCTACAACGATACTTAATATGAAACGGATGGAGTAGTTATTTAATAAGATGATAATACTGAAAACCATAAAGCATTCAATATAGTGAAGATCAATAAATCCAAATATTAAACTATCCATCAAAATGTATAGGTAGAAAATTAAATTCTGAACTGAAATCTAAACCCTAACTAATGTCTTTACTTATCTAGTGAGATGATATTTAAACGACAAACCAATAGCAAAAAGTTAGTGAATCCAAACCGATTAAAGTACTACAATAGAACGGTCCACAAAAAGCATATGATTAATTAACTAACATTCGAAGCTGTTGGGCTAATAATGCGATTTGTTGGGCTTTTTCGTTTTTAGCACCTGTAAATTCATTGGATTTTAATGAAACTAGGTGACTCACCCGCACCTTGTGTAGGGATAAAAATCGAAAAAAATAGCGTTGGCATGCTTTAATCACATATAATGCACAAAAACAAAGGTTGGATATCAACATCAACATTGTTTGTAGGCATTACTTTTTTTTTTGTAGTATTAAAAGTTCAATCTATATTCAGCATTGATACATTGAAATTCATATTGATAATGGAAGTTCTAACCAGATCCTAAATGATAATAATCTTCATCGGAAAGTTAGCAAAGAGAATCTTATTATGTTGCATGGATAAGATGCGGGTGAAACATTTAGTTCATATACTTCAGTAATATTAATGATATCTCTATTGATTAACTACTTCTTAAGAACAAAAAATTCAGAAAATTATGATGTAGTAGTAAGGGTGTTCAATCTGGATTTTGGTTTGGTTTGGTTTTTTGATTTTTTGGTATTTTGGTTTATAAAACAAACTACAATATTAAAACCAGTAAACTTTGTTTGGGTTCGGTATATATACCGTTTGTTTTCGGTTCTTTCGGTTTTACACCAAAAAACTAATATGATAATATACCAACCTTAATAAATCAGAAAAATATTTCGGTTTTAAAATAGACTATTTTAAAATATTTTAAATAATTAATAAACACATTAAATTAATAATAATAACAATTTTCAGAAATAAAATATGAAAATAGTAATAATATCATCATATTATTAAATAACTAAATATTAGCACACATATTTGTCAACGAAAAAAGTAAAACTTGTTTTGTATAATCTGATAAACATAACTTTTAATTTAAATAAATATTAAATTACTAAATCAACTTTTTAAGTATCATCAATAACTTTTACGACCATGCATGAACGTTGTCTAGATTGTCTTCATATTTTCGATCAGATTTGATTCAATTGAAGCATGAATTCTTTTCACATGTTTGAACATTAAAAGGTTTCTGTAGATCAGTTAAAAATAATAATAAAGTACCATGAAAATATTTAGTAGAATTAGTAGTTATGGAAAACATTAAAATATATTTAAGGAAAAAAACACAAATCTTAGTAAAAATGACTTTCCCATTTAAAATATAAATTAGTAATAATAATTATCTACTTCTTTATCTACGAAATCATTTTAATGTTTTTTCTGAATTCTTTGTTAAAATTCATCCACAAGTGAATGATCTTAACTTTGATACGCCATGTTTATTTAAATGATTTTTAAGTCTTTAGCATAAGAGAAAAAACATATTTTTTGTATGTCTAACTATTGCCATTATTATATTTAATTGATATATCAAAAGAGAGAGAGATATTTGTATTATAAAATCTTTGTGACTAGAATCATACACTTAGAACTTTGATGTTCTCTTTTTTTGACATCAAAATATTATTCAATTACTCAAACGTGAGATGATCGATGAATTCAGACAAGAATAGAATAATCAATAAAAAAAGTTAGTTAACACTGAACTATCTATTGGAACCTCGGATCGGGTTCTATCGGGTCTTATCGAATCCAGGTCATTCGGGTCTTAGATGTTTAGATCCAATAGGATAACTAGTTCGAATTCAGTTCGGATCATAGCAGATCCGAGTTGGTTCAGGTCTTACATAGTTGGACCTAATAAAATAATTAGAATTTATCGATTCGGGTTCAGTTCAGTTTTGTGTTGGGTTCGGTTCGGATCCTGTCGGATCTAGTCTAAAAAAAATACCCAAAACACACAAAAAGTACTTAAATATATTTAAATACCTAAAAATCTGAAATTTGATCTAAAATCTGACCCGAAGATATAAAATATTCAAAATTTATCCAAAATTTTATCTAATTATCCAAATTTTTTTAAAAATCTAAAATTTTAGTTGAAACCTAAAATTATATCCGAAAATCCAAAATTCGAAATTTAAAAACTACTCATAATACCAAAAATATACTAAAACACATATATGGACATAATATATACTAAAATTTTTGGATATTTCAAGTACCTATCAAATTTAGGATTCGGGTCGAGTTGGATCCAAGATCTATTTTCCACGACAAAAACCATTAGGATAAAATGATCTGTTCGGTTCCTATTCGAACCACACTTTTTCAGGTCGGTTTCAGGTCGGTTTCAGGTCGGTTCCTATCCGTATAAATTGACGAGGCCTAGAACTATCTCTTTAGGTTTGCTCAGCCGCCACTCCAAAAATTGCCACATTTTATCTTCTTTCCACTACATTTTCTCTCACCAACTTAAGTTCCTGTCCTAATAATACCATTTCGTCTTTTTTTTTTTTTTTCTTTAGATCTGTCTGTTAATTCATGGCTTCACTTGATTACTAGTTGTGTTCTGTCTGTGTGCCTATTTTGGTAAGAAAAAAAAAGGGCTGTAATCAATTGGATTGATTTGAAGATATGGCAACTTTGAACCCTTTTGATCTGTTGGGTGACGATGCCGAGGATCCGAGCCAGCTCGCCGTCTCCATCGCTGCTGATAATAAGCCCAAGAAACCTGCACCTGGTTCCTCCGTGTCTACTAAGTCATCTGCTCCGTCGAAGCAGCTTCCTCCTCCCCAAGCTGGTACCATTCGCTTAACACGATTAGCAAATTATAAAACTTTCATATCTATTTGATTTCGTGGTATCTGATTGTATTTTTAATGATGTTGATTAGTGAGAGAGGTTAGGAGTGATGCTCCACGTGGCCGTGGATTTAGCCGTGGTCGTGGTGGTTACAACCGTGATTTTAGAGGCGGTGATGGTAACGATGGATACTCAGGGGCATACAGTAAGCCCTCTGAGGAAGGAGGCGTTTCAAAGCCTTTCTATGAGAAACGTAGTGTATATGGCGGTGCTCCTCGTGGTGGTGGTCGACGTGGTGAAGCTGGTGAAGGTGAAGGTCCTCGAAGGACTTTCGAGCGTCGTAGTGGAACTGGCAGAGGGTCTGTTTGTCTTTACCTCATTCTTTTGTTGTTGTTGATGTTGCGTACTCTACTATTTAAGTTGATCTCTTAAGGTTAAAGTTTATGTTTTGAGTGAAGGGGTGACTTCAAAAGGGAAGGAGCTGGTCGTGGAAATTGGGGAACACCAGGAGAAGAAGTTCTTGTTGTGTAAGCATTTCTGGTGTTTTATAATGATAGTAGTGATTTGTAAATTTAGACCAAATAAGAAGCTCTTTGTCTCTTTTAGGGAGACTGAAGAAGGCACTGGTGCTGAGACTGAGAAGCCTGCTGGTGATGAGGTTGCTGCTGATGCTAAGGAGAACCCTGCTGAAGTGGAGCAGCAGAAAGAGCCTGAGGATAAGGTAAACAAAGGAATTAAAAGAGATGTCAGGTTGCTATAATAGGACATGGAACTGAACTTACGCTTGTCTCCGCTTCTTTTTATTCTCGTTGAATGCTTATTGGCTTGTGTTTTCGTAGGAAATGACTTTGGACGAGTATGAGAAAATACTTGAGGAAAAGAGAAAGGCTCTTCACTCTCAGACCACCTCTGAGAGGAAAGTTGATACTAAAGTGTTTGAATCAATGCAGCAACTCTCAAACAAGAAGAAGTCTAACGATGAAATCTTCATCAAGCTGGTAGACATGTCTCCTTTTATCGACTAGAAACAGTCTTAATCGGTTCTGAACCTTACTTTCGATCTATCTTTCAGGGTTCTGATAAGGACAAACGAAAAGATGACAAGGAAGAGAAGGCTAAGAAGGTTTACTTTCATTGTCCGGATCAAACGGTTTGTAGAAGTCAATAAGTTTACTTATGGATGTGTGTTTTTGCAGGCTGTGAATATTAATGAGTTTCTGAAACCAGCTGAGGGTGAGAACTACTACCGAGGAGGTCGTGGTGGTCGTGGAAGGGGACGTGGTGGTCGTGACCGTGGAGGTGTTTCTGGTGGGGGATTTGATGGTTACCGTAGTGAAGCTGCGCTTGCTATTGGAGATACTGCTCAGTTCCCATCTCTTGGGGGCAAGTAAGATCCCTCCATGGAAACTTGTAAACTCGTGCGGTTTCCTTAAGTATCTCATGCGAGGGTTTGCCTGTATGTTGTTGTCAGGTGTAAATTGTTAGCTGTCGCCAGTTCTTAGATTTTCTGCAAAACTTATGCCTGACCGGTCTTTTAACCTTTGAAACAATACTCTTTTTGTTTTGGGTTTTCCACTTGGTCTTTCTAGCCGTCTGTAGTTTTCTTATTTATGAAACATGTTTTAGACAGACAGTTCTAATGTTAATATGTTTCGAGTCTTCTTTGAGTTCACTCTGTCATATATTTTCATATATCAGACAAACAAACATGTTAGTAAAGGTGGACCCAAACTGAGTACTCGGTATTTTTGATATTCTTAGTACTCGGTTTGGTTTGTACGAGTAGTAAATATTTCGACTTGTATTTGGTTTATTAAAAACGAATACTTGGAGTTTCAAGTACTTGCAAAAAATTGTGTAAATTACTTGATTTGTTCTATTACTTCTTACTTGTAAATTATCTACAAATTTATTCATAATTACTAGTAAATTATTTAATAATTCATTAGAATTTGAAGATATAAATTTATTATATAAATAATATTTTATTGTTTTCTTGTATTTAAGTCATTCGAAAAATAGACTACATAAAAAAGGAAAATTTCAAGATGTTTATATAAATATAGCACTTATGTTTGATGTACTTATGAAAATAAAAATAAAAATAAGTTATTTTACTATGATTAAGGAAAATACTAGATTTTGAACTGCGCTTAAAAAGCGCGGATACCAGTTTTATTGTTTCATCTACAGATGGATCGATAAGTCTTTTGCTTTGATGATATAAAATGTCACTATCTAATATAACTTCTTAAAATTAATGCAGATTTTAATTTATTTGTATCATCAATATCTAAGTAAATGTGTTTTATGTAATTATGTAATTTTATTTTGAGAAAATAATATCAACTAACTATGCCTGGTGCTGGAAAGCGGGTCAAACTCGGCCCACCTAATCCGTCTGACCTGCAAAAAAAATAAATTTTATCCCTATCCGTTCCACTTAATTTTGTGGGTAATCCACGGGATCCGCGGATAATTATTAAATAATAAAAATAATTACTTTTTTATTTTTTTCTAAAAGGTAAAATTAAATAGTATATTTTTAATTAAATTTTTAATACTTTTAAAAAAAACTTATTTTAAGGAAATTTAGTATATTTTTGAAAAATAAACTTAAAAAGAAAATTCTAATTTTGCGGACTACATGGTACCTGCAATTGAAATTAGAACAATCCACACCTGTCCCGCATAAAATACACTTGACCTGCACCTGCACTTGCAACTTAATTTTTTTAAATCGATCGATCCGTTTTGTGGCGGGTCAAACGGGGTAGGACTCGCGGCTAATATCAAAATTCCGAGCTCTAACTACACCAATTAAGGCTGATGAGTTTATTTTTTGAAAAAAGTTCAGAAATAATTAGAAGGTAACTTTGACCCATTAATAAAACCATTAGTATATAGTTTTTAGGCCCAAAAAATACAAAATTGCCATTAATAAAAAATTAATTTTGTTCATACAAATAAGGGTATAATTGAAAAACATTAAAAAATCATTAAACAAAATGTTTCTGTTTTAATGGTATTGATATCTTTGTTTATTAACAAACATAAATAACAAAGAAAACAACATCAAGTAATTAATTTTATTTAATATTGATTGTGTACTTACAAGTGGTTTAAATAGATTACTTAATATTTATTTTGATCAGAACAAATACTAATCTTTAAAGATTATGTACCTATTAAGTAACAAATAAAAGGTAAATAACAAGTAATTATAGTCACCAATAAAATGTAATACATAAATTTTATTAACTAATAAAATGGATATCAAGTATTTAATAAATCAAGTAATATATAACAAATAATGTGACAAGTATATGATAACAAGTAACAAACCGAGTAACAAGTCAAGTAATTAAAAATAAAAATAAACTTGATATTGGACTTTTATTTGCGAGTAATTAAATCTGTTTACTTGTTACTCGACTTGATTGTATCAAATACTTATTTTTTCAAACCAAACCGAATCAAGTAGCGAATACAAGCCAAATATCAAGTATTTATGCCCACCCCTAATTGTTAGATGTTATGTTATAATAAAACATGTAATACTTTGACAAGAAGGTTGAAATGGATGATGTGTCATGGCGTGGACTGCGATGATCGCAGGGTACATGAAAGCCAAAAAGGTTGAACTGGCTGAGGCAGTGTTCGAAGACATGACAGTCAGGGGGGGTCCTGGAAAAAGTCGAATGAAATATTACCTTGGCTCCCAAAAATTTTCTAGTCATGGCGGGTCCTGGAAAAAGTCGAATAAAATATTACTTTGGCTCCCAATTTGTTTTGAAGAAAATTAGATAGACATAGTTTCAAAAAAATAATTAGTTGAAATATTTTATAAATAGTTTATGCTCCTCTAAATTTTAGGGTCTATTCTGACGAGAGTGAAGAAAAGTCCATTAACTTTAAATACTTTGACCTGGTTATTGTTTGATCTAAAAATGGTGTTGTACTGGAAGTAGACAGATTTTGATTGTGGGTTATTTCGAAGGCTATTTATTATGTCAAAGAGTGTTATCGGTTTACAAGTAGAGAAATGATGGAGAAACAAGGTGTTGCTTGGAAGCTTAGCCGGGAAAATACAAGTCGAAGAGTAAAGATAAGTAAAAACCCTAGTTCTAGCGGCCTTTGCGTATGTGCTTAATTTCGGATTCTCTTCTCGTTGTCTTTCGCCTCTTTTTTATAGTGAGTCCTTCTCTCATTTAACTTAGGTCGGTTCGCAGTAGAGGGCTTCTCGTAATGGGCCTTCCACGCAGCCTGAAAGACGAGGCTCATTAAGCCGTCTCTCTCTCTCGTTGTTAGTCGTCAAAGCGGACAACGACTTTATTCGGCTAAAAGCAGTCACGCGCCGAGCCGATCCTCGCTAGCTGAGCCATCCTCTAATGGACCAAAAATGCTTTCTCATGGGCTTTGTGAGGGGAAGTAATCTACTTCCTACGGTTATCTCAAAAATTCTAGGGCAGGAGATAGATTGAAGCTAGCCAGGGTAATGCTATAGGAAGGAATCAGGGCCTAACTCGTCTCGCCCGAGCAACGTATTACTGACATTACAGTTAGGGAGGCAGATCCATCAGATAGGGTGCAAATTTACGTTGTGTAACGATTGATATAACCGTGTTGACTACTGCTGATCTGTATGTAATGCAAATGTGGGGAACTTGGTGACTTTTTCAAACACTTCAAGGCGATGAAGAAGATAGACGTTGTGGTCTGAAATAAGCTAGGCGGGATGATGAGGTTTTGGGGTCATAAACATTTCTTAAAAAGTTCTATAAATTTTTTTTCCATAATTTGGGAGCTTTTACCTATATAAAAAACACTAAAATTTTGGGGAATATTGGCAATGTTTCATTATGCTGTCCCCGGATCCGGCCCTGTGAATTAGATTATCTTTGTTACCATTTTGCTGGCCTGTAACCATGCTGGACCACTGCTTAAGAACCTGATAATCTATAGTAATCAAATGAATCTCGATCGAAGATAGAGAGACGAAGGATCATAGGGAAAGACACCACATGGTTTCACCATTTCGAAAGATTGGGTGTTGCTCTTGTGTCGGTTACAAATTAAAAAAAAAAAAAAGAAGAGAAGAGCGTTGACTCTCTGCTGGACAAATCTGAGGTGAGGAGAGTATTTAAATGCGTTCTTGTGCGTTAAAAAGTTTCCACCATTTGACTTGCGAGTTGCGTTTAAGGAGAGAGATGCGTAGATCCGCGAGTGGCTCGAGAGTGTCTGATGAATTTTCCCAGGCGAAGCTTACAAGGCCGTCACACTCACGGTCTATGAGTCGATCTCAGAGTGTTAGACTTGTTGAAGATGCGGAGCTGCATTTGCCAAGGTACGACCCGAGTTCTCAATCGGGTAAGATAGAGAAGTCGCGATCGAGATCTGCTGAATACATCGTCCATTTCATTCCTCTTGTTCTTGTGCTCTCTGTTATAATCCTCTGGCTCTTCTCTCGTTCAGGTAAACCGGGAAATTTAGAAGGAGAAAAAAACATTCGTGGTTGGTTTAATTGGTTTGATGTGATTGATTTTTTTCTTCTGATTTCAATCTCCACGATTCCATTAAAGTTCGTGATACTAAACCACTGATGGATTTGTTTTTGTCAGCGGCTGTCTTTTAAGGAGTTGGGTTTGAAGAAACAACTTTTACTGCCAGGACTGGCGCCACACAAATGTTTTTTTTTCTGGTTTGAATTTTATTTTTCAACTTTCTTTTATAAAGTCCTTGATTAAATAGCATTGTTTTGTTGTTATAACTTATAAATGTGATTTTTCAAGTATGTAATACAAATACTATTTAAGTATCACTACTCAATTAACAAAAGAAAAACTTTACTTAGTAATGGTAATCCAGTAATCTCCATTCGTTTGGTCGATAACAAATATCAGTTTTTTCACTTTTGTAAATTTGTTTTTCCACCGATTAGTATGAGTAAGGTTGCGGTCTCTCTTGTGCTGGTGCAAATTTAATAAGAAAATTTTTAGGTTCCTAACTTAAATCAATGTAGTATTTAATATTGTCAATCCAATCCTAAATTGTTTTGAATCAAAGAAAATACAAATTAAAGCTTAATCTAAATGTAATCAATATAGTTGATGAGAAACAAGTGACAAGAACAAGTAATGTAAATAACTAAAGATTTCAATCAAGTAATACAGATGGATAGGTAAAGATGATTGATATAGGATGACCAAGCTTCAATAGATAGGTAAAGATGATTGATATATGATGACCAAGCTTCAATCTAAGATGTTCAAGCAACACAATCACCAAGTCTATAGATATAGAATTCATACAAGTAAATTAATCAATTGTCATGATAATAATCCCTTTGTAATCAAGTACTAAGCATTAAATGTCTTTGGCCTAATATTATCAAACAAGCAACAATGCTAAGTTTAATAACCATCTAGCAATTTAAACATCAAATGCCTTTGGTTTATCAAGCTAGAGCAACACTAAGCTCAGTCAAGCATTTTAACAAACACATTGTAGGCATGTAAATCTTAGGTTCTAAATTAACTTGATCAAGGCTAATCTAGTATTAAGATCACTTAGCAAGCATAGATATCTATGTTAATCTAACAAAGAACATCCTAAATATCCATTTAATCACCCTAATCCATCTAAACTATGAATCACAAAGTAGTCTACTCACTAATCACCATGTTTAACATTAAATCCATGATGGATTCATGACTAATCATGTTAAGAAGATGAGATAAACTCAAATTACTCAAAGAAAGAAAGATTAGATTACTAAAGATTCAAGCTTCCCTCAAAATATTTGTGTTTAGAGAGAAAACAAAATAAGTACTGAAATTAGGTTTACAAAGTATTTATACAAACTTCGTATGTTGACTTTCTGAACGCTCGCAGCTGTTTTTTAAAACAACTCCACTAGGCTGCTGTGGCGCTCAGTTGTTTCCCAACTTCGTCTCATGGCCGTTGCAGAGTCCAGAAATTGGACAGGGACTTGGGTTATTTCCCAACTGTTTATGGTCACAGTGTCTGCTCGAAACCGCTCCGTCTGACCGCTGGGACTCTTGGAACCCCGTGAAAAAACTCCAAAACATCAATTTTGCCTCCAAAACATCTCTAAATGCTCAAAAGTCACCATTTGGCATCTTCACCTGATAAGGACTTATATAATGTAATGCAACCTAAACATATCTAAATGCTATTCTAAATGATCAAAATGTACAAGAATAGATGATCAAAACAATGAAAATATGCAAGATATAAACTCCCACACTAGTCATTTACTTGTCCTCAAGTAAACTTTTAAGAACTAAGGAGGAGAGGTTTGTAAATGGGAGCTCATAACTAAAAGAACACTTCCTAATCTTCAATATCACATCCTAGACAAACATAGCAAATAACATGAGCAAACTCTCTATTGCACTCTATCTTCTCAAGGCCTATCAAGACTTATGCCTTTACACAAGTTGCAATGCTCACCAACTAACAAATCTTTTCAACCAACTCTCACATTAATTTAAGCATAAGCTAACTAGGTGAATTTTTGCAAATGGAAACTTGATCTCAATCACTTGGCTTGGTAGGTAAAAAGGCTTAATGTGAAAAGAAGAATGACTCATTTACATTCTTTTTACAGTGACTTACACTCAAGAAAAAGAGATTGAACATTATGCAAAATTTATCTAAGAAAAGGAGCAATTCATGCATACATTGTTTTGTTCTCATCATTCTACCCTTTTACTAGACATTTTTCAACTCTACCATTTCTCTTGGTGTTAATCCATTTCTTTTTCATCCCAAATACTTTTAAGATCACTCTCCTCCTCCCTTATCCAATGAACTCTCTCTCTTTTTTTTTTCTTTGAACCAACTAGAGACTTTTTCTTTTACTCTTTTACTTAAGCTCTATTCTTATTATTCTTTTGCTTTCCCCAAATCATTTCTTGACTCTTTTGCTTTTCTTTATGCTGGTATGTTTTTACTTGATGATTCTACAGCCTTTTCTTTATTTTCTTTTGGTCCCTAGTGGTTTTCCTTCTTTTTTCACTCCTTGGTTCATTCCTTTCACTTATTTCTCGCCTTAAAACCCAATATCAACTCTTTGTATTACAATATCACACTTTCCATTCTAAATGCTAGCTCAAATGAGGTCCTATAGCTAGTCAAAGATGAGAACAAACTAATGTCGTTCCCAATACTCTAAAGATTTTGCACATGAAAAGCTATCAATAAGAGGCCTCACTCAAGCAAATACAATGTTGGCTTCAAGGAAAGGCAAGGGTTAAAGGGTAGGGGGTGCCATTTGGGTTATCAAAGAATGGTATAATGGATAAAGATACCCAAATGTTGTGTGTGAGATCCATGATAAAGTATGAAAGTGACCATAAGCAAGAGATAATTAAGTTCATTAAACTTCTATTCAGTTTGGAGTTGGCTTCAAGAAAAATGTCAACATTAAGCAAGCAACATGTTTCAAGAAGAGTTTTCAAGGCTCGAAGCATGCAGCTTTTAAAGAGGTGCTTAAGCTACTTGCTATGATTAGCTAGGGTGTCATCTTGAGTTCTAGGCATGTGACCTTACAATGTTAGCTTCCAATGCATGAATGCAATCTATATGCTTCTAGACTCAATCCTAAAGATGCAAATGAAACAACATACTAATCTAAATGCTTGTTTTGTGTTTTTCGAAAATTTTCAAATTTTTTTTGGTTTTCTTTGCAAATAAACATGTACAATGCAATGCATGACAAGTAAACAAAACAACACACAATATGATATAGTAGACTCTCCCCCAAACTTACTTCACACAGTCTCTTGTGTGAGAGTAAACTTGGAAGAGAGAACAAAAGAGAAAATAGAGATGAAAGAACTAAATATTTACAAAGGTAAGGATGTACTTACTTGGAGTTTGCTTGATGAGAGAAGGATATTGTTGAGAAGCTTCTTGTGATCCTAGAGTTTGGTGTTATTCAAAAGGAGAAGCAACCAGGGTTTAGGAAGCAATGTAGAGAAGGAAGAAGCAATCTCCAATGCGGCTTCAAGTGTTGAGGTGGTTGGAGAGTTAGTGATGAGTTCTCACATAGTTCCAGAAGCATGGTGGTTATCCTAGAAGAAGAAGCAACCAAGACTCACATAAGACTTGATAGTGGAGTAGTGTGATCTGGTTGTCCGAGACCTTAACCTAACAAGAAGGTTAGGTGAAAGGGGGAGAGACCAAGATCAGTATGGAGGATGCACACAAGGAGTTGAGTGTGTGCTAAGGAAAGTGATGTCGTCTATGGAATCACATGAGGGCCATGATCCAGGGTCTTTGTGTGTCCATCACACTGATGAGAACACAATGACCCACTGGCCAATCCCTAGGTCTTGTAAGGCTCTACTCTTTTCCTTATGAGGGTTTTATCCCTAAGGAGGGTTTTCTCTCATAAGGTTTTTAATGAGGGAGTTCTTCAAGGTTCCAAACTTGACTTAGGATCACTAGAGTCAAGCTTGAGGGGGAGTGTTAACTTGAAGAAGAGAAATGGTATTGAGATGAGATTGGATGAAGTAAAGGTCTTGTGCAAGATTAGGGTTTGATCTCCGGGAAGCTATAGAAGAGCTAAGGAGTATCTAAGAAGGTCAAGAAGTGATCTAAGGCTGGTGCAAGGTTAGGGTCAAGTCAAGGAGTGACTTTGACACCATTTGGGAAGAGATGGAGTAGTGTGCAAACTTAGGGTTAGGGCTTGTACGGATTTGGTACGGACGGATGTACTCGGACCGTACGGATCCGTACAAGACCAATGTAGCCCTAAGATGCTTAAAACTCCTTTCTAGTGTGACCATTTGAGATTGTGCATAAATAGGGTTTGGTCACTATTGAGATCACTATTGAAAAAAGTGATCACTATTGAAAAAAGTGATCACTATTGAGATATCCTGGGTCACAAGGAACTTGTGACACAAGGCAAGAAACAAACCAGCAAGAAAGAAGAAGCTAAGGTGTGGGCGAGTTGGTTTGAATATTATGACCGTTGGGGCAAAGCCAGAGGAGCTTCTTGTATGCTAAATGAATATGCTGAGAGCATCTAAAGAGATAAGGGACATGCTGGAAAGTTAAAGTAAGCCTTTAACTTACAGCATTTGTATACAAGAGCTCATCCTTGCCACACATTTCAAAACAATTCAAATGGGAGCATCTCAGCCTTTCCTTTAGTCCAATCAAAGACTAAAGACCAAGACCATTCATCTCTCATCCTAGCCATCCATCTTCTTTAGTTAATTAGAACCATTAGATGTAGGTTTAATGAGTTCAGAATGTAATTCTTATAAAAGCAAGCTGTAGGCGTGTGTAAACAAGTTAAGAGAGTGAGGAGGCATTGCCTCTCCTCCTTCAGAAATAAAAACAGTGTGTTCTTGATCAGATTCTCTTTAGACTATCCCTTTTTTAAACTCTTAAACCTATACACTCTTAAATCTCTCAAAGACTCTTGTTTCTGATCATAGTTCATACTTGTTTAGTCATCAGATTTCTTTCTTCACCAAACAAACATTAAACTCGTTTTATACTCTCTCACATACACAACCAGAGTTGCTAGATCTCTTAAAAACTAACATGGTATCAGAGCCAGGTTCATTAGAACTTGAGCTTGAAGCTTCCGCATGATTAGAGCTCTCTCCTCAACTCAAAATCAAACCGCAAAGACATGTGCATCCAGTTCTAGTCTCTTGAAGAAGAAGAGGTATGAAGCTCAAGATGGCATGTTCTCATGTTCTATCAAGCTATCCTGACCAGTCCAAGTGAAGAGATCCGTTGGAAGCAAAGGTGGATGGAGAGGATTAGCTACCCTCTTTCAAAACACCTTGTCCAAGCTGTTCTTGTTCATCCGGGTAAAAGAGAAGTTATCAAGGAGCTGGTGCTGAGAAGTCTTGAAGAAAGGAGGGGTCTTTGAGTTGGTGGTACAAGATGGTGGGTCATGAACTGAAGGAGAAGAAGATGGGTGACGATCCAAGCTCAAAACCTCAGCTAGCCATGGCCGGATCCATCACAAGCACAAGGACCAACCTGGTTCCTTGAGAGTGAGCGATTCTTAAAACTTATAAGTATATTGCACTTGTTGTGTGAACTGAATGTAGTTGTGTGGTGTGATGAGAACTTAAGGATTGAATAGAGATTTCTAAATGAAAAAAGTTTAGTTCTTGTTGCATAAAGAGTATCGATTTGGTGATTGAAAAGTTAAAATGAATGCTCCGGATTAAGTTAAGAGAACTAGGATAATAAGATAGTGTATCTGAATCTGGTTGCTCTTGAACTTGAATCCGACCTAAAGCATGTCATTGTCTAATGTTGTGTGATGAAAGAAGTGTTTAGCTCCAGTTCCTTGTAGTGAAGAATGTGTTTGATTGAAACTGCTTGCATACATGGATTAAAAACCGATTTAAAGTTTACGCATTCTATCATAGTGTTGCCTTACATTGAAGCATTAGATTCATGTCTAGATGCTGAGTTAAGGAACATGGAAAAATTGCCTAAGTAGCTTGCACTGTATCTTGAAGGGAACATGCTTGTATTTAGAGAGTTTGCTTACATAGATAAGAGCTTGCTAATGCTTGTTTATGTCTAGTGTGAAGCTAGAGACATTGGTGATCAAAACTTGATGATAAATCAAGAGATGATCACAATGCTATTGTGTCTTATCTTTTCTGGAGTTTGAGTGATGTTTCAGGTTCAAAAGAAGTGCTCTTGGTTCATCATCCATCCATGTAGAAGAGGAAGACTTTGCCCATTGTTGAAGGCAATGGAGAATGGTTACTAAAGAAGAGAGGCGCCACTGATATGAAGGTCTCACTTAAGCTAACTTTCAAGCTTGGCTCTCAAGTCTCAATCCAAGCTTGAGGAGGGGATTAAGTAAGCTATAAGGCGATTCATGAGGTCCATTGCAAGCACACTGAAGAAGCCATCCGGGTCTAGGCAGTGGCGTGTCTAGGCAAGAGATTGTTCAGAGCAGTCTTGGCTTGTGAGAAGATGAAGGTTACTCTATCAATTCGTCTTCTAGAGCGAGGTGGTTGAAGTGTTAGCTGAGGATTCCACAAACATTCCAAGAAGGTGGTGAGATCAGAAGAGATGCAGCAATGGAGTGATGAAGATTAAGGATCAAGAAGCTATTCCATTCAAGCTAGACTTGTTCAACATGGTCTAGCTTGAGGGGGAGTGTTGAGAAGCTTCTTGTGATCCTAGAGCTTGGTGTTATTCAAGAGGAGAAGCAACCAAGGTTTAGGAAGCAATGTAGAGAAGGAAGAAGCAATCTCCAATGCGGCTTCAAGTGTTGAGGTGGTTGGAGAGTTAGTGATGAGTTCTCACATAGTTCCAAAAGCATGGTGGTTATCCTAGAAGAAGAAGCAACCAAGACTCACATAAGACTTGATAGTGGAGTAGTGTGATCTGGTTGTCCGAGACCTTAACCTAACAAGAAGGTTAGGTGAAAGGGGGAGAGACCAAGATCAGTATGGAGGATGCACACAAGGAGTTGAGTGTGTGCTAAGGAAAGTGATGTCGTCTATGGCATCACATGAGGGCCATGATCCAGGGTCTTTGTGTGTCCATCACACTGATGAGAACACAAAGACCCACTGGCCAATCCCTAGGCATTGTAAGGCTCTACTCTTTTCCTTATGAGGGTTTTATCCCTAAGGAGGGTTTTCTCTCATAAGGTTTTTAATGAGGGAGTTCTTCAAGGTTACAAACTTGACTTAGGATCACTAGAGTCAAGCTTGAGGGGGAGTGTTAACTTGAAGAAGAGAAATGGTATTGAGATGAGATTGGATGAAGTAAAGGTCTTGTGCAAGATTAGGGTTTGATCTCCGGGAAGCTATAGAAGAGTTTAGGAGTATCTAAGAAGGTTAAGAAGTGATCTAAGGCTGGTGCAAGGTTGGGGTCAAGTCAAGGAGTGACTTTGACACCATTTGGGAAGAGATGGAGTAGTGTGCAAACTTAGGGTTAAGGCTTGTACGGATTTGGTACGGACGGATGTACTCAGACCGTACGGATCTGTACAAGACCAATGTAGCCCTAAGATGCTTAAAACTCCATTCTAGTGTGACCATTTGAGATTGTGCATAAATAGGGTTTGGTCATTATTGAGACCACTATTAAAAAAAATGATCACTATTGAGATATCATGGGTCACAAGGAACTTGTGACACAAGGCAAGAAACAAACCAGCAAGAAAGAAGAAGCTAAGGTGTGGGCGAGTTGGTTTGAATATTATGACCATTGGGGCAAAGTCCGAGGAGCTTCTTGTATGCTAAATGAATATTCTGAGAGCATCTAAAGAGATAAGGGACAGGCTGGAAAGTTAAAGTAAGGGACAGCCTTTAACTTTACAACATTGCATACAAGAGCTCATCCTTGCCACACATTTCAAAACAATTCAAATGGGAGCATCTCAGCCTTTCCTTTAGTCCAAGCAAAGACTAAAGACCAAGACCAGTCATCTCTCATCCTAGCCATCCATCTTCTTTAGTTAATTAGAACCATTAGATGTAGGTTTAATGAGTTCAGAATGTAATGCTTATAAAAGCAAGCTGTAGGCGTGTGTAAACAAGTTAAGAGAGTGAGGAGGCATTGACTCTCCTCCTTCAGAAATAAAAACAGTATGTTCTTGATCAGATTCTCTTTAAATTATCCCTTTCTTAAACTCTTAAACTTATACACTCTTAAATCTCTCAAAGACTCTTGTTTCTGATCATAGTTCATACTTGTTTAGTCATCAGATTTCTTTCTTCACCAAACAAACATTAAACTCGTTTTATACTCTCTCACACACACATCCAGAGTTGCTAGATCTCTTAAAAACTAACAGATATGAGGATGGAGGGCTTGTTGTGACCTTGGCATTTTTGACATGACCTTTGGGAAGATTCAGATCTCCCCCCAAACTTGTCTTTAACCTTATTCAAACACATTAAAACAAGAGAAAATATAGATACAAAGGATAATCATGGGACTTCCTCCCAAGTGAGCTTGTTTTAACTCTCTAGCTTGACTACCTTTTCAATTGAATTGTGAGAAGGAGGGTCTTTCCCACCCTGAAGAGTGATGGTAAGGACTTGAGAGAGGAGCTCTTGAAGCTTGATTGGAATGGTTTAAACCTTCCCTTGTACTTGATCTTGTACTCAATAGCTCCATCTTTGAACTTCATTGGCTGGAGAGTGAGAATGTGTGGCATCTTATCAAGAGAGGGAAGGTGAGGTTCTTTCATATTCTACTTCTTGTCATGAGTATCCTTTGTGGCTCTACTTACCTCCTATTTTTTTTTATCACTTTCCAAGTGCTCATCACACATCTACTTAGAGGACTCTCCATGAAGATCTTGTTGCCCACTAACAACCACTGTATCCTTCAGCTTCTCAGTGAGAGGGTCTTCACTAGTGATGGTTCCACAATACTCAACATTCATCATGGGAGACTTTGTTGTGTAAGAGATAGGTTTGTTGACATTGTGGAGAATCACCCTCTTGTCGGGGATATCAATGCAAGCACCCACAGTAGTAAGGAATGGTGTGCCTAAGATCAGTGGCACCCTCTTCTTGCTTATCATATCCAAAACAGTGAGGTCTATTGGAATAATGCAAGCTCCAATCTTTACCAAACATAAGTGAAGAAGTGTTAGTCTCCATGTTCTTAATTCCTAGGCTCTTCACCATCTCCAATGAGATCAAATTCACACTTGCACCATAATTAACAAGAGCATCATCAAATGTGAATTCACCAAGAGAGCAAGATAATGTGAATTTTCCTTGGTCTTCAAGTTTAGGAAGAGACTTTGGTGGGACTTGTGGATCAACTAGTGATGTAGAGATGTCGTTGTAGTATAGTGGTAAGTGAGAGAGAAATTAAGATAAGCTCTGGAATTAAGTTTACAAGAAGCTGAAAAAAGCGAGGGTACAATGGTAAATATGTCTGGTCAAACTTCGTATGTTAACTGTCTGAACGCTCGTATCTGTTTGTTGAAACAGCTCCACTAGGCTGCTGTGGCGCTCAGCTGTTTTCCAACTTCGTCTCATGGCCGCTGCAGCGTCCATAAATTGGACAGGGACGGGTTATTTCCCAACTGTTATGGTCACAGCGACTGCTCGAAACCGCTCTGTCTGACCGCTGTGACTCTTGAAACTCCGTGAAACAACTCCAAAACATCAATCTTGCCTCCAAAACATCTCCAAATGCTCAAAAGTTACCATTTGGCATCTTCATCACCTGATAAGGACATATGTAATGGACTGCAACCTAAACATATCTAAATACTATTCTAAATGATCAAAATGTACAAGAATGGATGATCAAAACAACCCAAATATGCAAGATATCAAAATTCTAGTTAAGCCATACATGAAAAAGGAGAACAATATCGGTGAGTGACAGCATAATTCAATGAATAAAATGTTTTTGTTAGCTCAGTCTTATAGGGTTTCTGCTAGACTCTGACCTTATGATTGAATAGGCAGGTTCCATCACCTCAATTATATTGTACGAAACACAAACTAATATGTTTGTACCGAATTCGATCTAAAGAGTGAATAACGATAGAACTTGTTGATGGATCAGTTTAAAGGTGTTTTATTAATAGATCTAAAAAGAAAGTGATTACAAATGAGGGAATTATCAGAAAACAAGTCGGAGCTCGGGAGTTATGACCGTGAAAGTACAAGTCGGCATTAGTACAAGGCAAGATAAACCTTAATTTTAGCCGTCAGGTCTGTTTGTGTTTTCTCGGATGCCTTCTCCTTCCCTCAAAATAGTCGGGGATTAGGTTTACTCCCGGCCGTTCCGACCTAATGGGCCTTTAGTTATTTGGCCGACGGTCGGACCAAACACACTCTCTGCGGGCCGGGTGGTCGGTTCTTCAGATTGATGGGCCGAATCTCTTTATTTCTCGGGCCTTGTAGAAAGGTGTAACCTTGCTCCTACAATAAGCCCCCCCCCGGTTCACTTGTGAGAAATGTAGGCGATCCAAATGGATTAACTATAGTTAGGTCCATGGGATGGGAATTTTGATTCACGCTTCCGAGTTTCCACCTCACTATCTCATTGATATTATTGCTTTGGCTTGGAAGAGGAAGTTAACCGAGCGACTGCATGCCGGTCGGTCAGAATGATCGCTATTAGGCCGGGTTTAAATAAAAGGCCCGCAAACTCCATCAGGATTCCTTTACTAGGCCATGCAGGCCCGCTTGGGACCAATGATTAGCCTATCTTGGGATGCACACCCTTTTTCGCCTATAAAAGCTGGAACTTCCTTGCCTCCTTCTCATTCTTCTCCGCGACTTCAGGTGCTTTCTCTCTCCATGGTCTCGCTTTTATTTTGCCTTAACTCGGGTCGAGCCTCGCTCTCCTAGTCATTCCTAGATCGTGCGCGTCGAAAGATATGGCCTCGAGGAGGAGATTGTTAGACGAGGAAAAGGGGAGAAGCGCTGCTCCGAACACTGGGACAGACCTAGTCAGCAGCGAAAGTCCCTTGAACGAGTTCAATGTACTTCATCAGGATGCTATGATGCATACTGCGAATCTTAGCACGCCGCATCGCCTCTTGGTTGCTGATGCGGCTCGCCTTTTCAGGGTCCAAGACGACGGTAGGTCCTTTGTGGATGATCAAGGAATTGCAGATCTTGATATAACAATGGACAGTTTGGGAGGGAATTATCCTCGGGATGCAGACTCCCGAGCGGAGAGCTTTATCAACTTTTACCCAACTCAATTTTTCCTCGGGGGAGTACTACGTCTGTTTAGGCCTGAGGGCTAGTCGTGAAGAAACTAATGAGGGGGTGTAGGACTCCGGGCACCACCTTCATGATCTTGTCGTTTAAACAGAGGCAATGGACCCCTCCAGTCGGGTACCAATGCGTGTACTAATCGTATTTTTGGTAAGATATCAGATTGTGGTTTCCCATCCCACTGCTGATCACATCCTACTATTTTTGCTGTGACGTAGCGATATGGACGTTGGGATCCTCCAGAAGTAAAGGGAATCAAGTTTTGATGGAAGTACTTAGTTCTGGTTTGAATTAGACAAGAAGAACTCACATGGTTGCTTAGAAGAAGCAACTGACCTGTCATTTTCAACTTAAGAAGACTCCACTTGCTCATGTCACTCTCACTCTCTCTGGTTGAGCCAGCCTTGGCCTTATCCTCCTTGTCTTCATCAGATACCCCACAATAGTATTTGTTTAGTAAAACCCTACTTTAGTATTAGGTTAATGTGTGTACTTGTCTATTTAAGACATTGTTGTATTAGATTGTAAACCAAGGAGAGGAGTTCTCTCACTTCAATATACTCAGTTCTATTCTCTCTTAGTCTCTTATACTCTCTGGTTACTAAATCTCTCAAGCAATCTCCCAAATCTCTCTTTGATGCTCACTTACTCTTTTTACTCTTTTCTCTTCAAATCCGACCACTCTCTGTTGTAAACACCACTCACACATCATAATCTGTCTATTCTCACACCATCCATTCTTAACTTCCTGAGATTTCGAAGTGGCTGTACAAAAACCAAAATAGGAGAAAAGACCATCCCATGATTCAATATCTTTTAAATCATATATGACTGAACAATCTTATAGTTCCGACTACACCCTGGAATTTGCGATAGTAGCCATTTGCCCTTTGCGCATCCTCAAACTCCGCATAAAGAGGCACAAACCGTTCGTGGCGAGCCATCATCTCCGCGGCAACTTTTCTCTTGCCCTCTCTACGGGCACGACGAACCATCGTATTAGAAAGCTCAAGAACGTGACGAGAATCTGCCTCATACTCTTCCCTCACACGGGCAGCCTCCCTTCTAGCTACGTCTTGGGCGCGAGAGAGATTGGCACCGACCTGTTCCTTAAGATGAGCGGCCTCCATCTCCGCCGCCTTTGTCCTAGATTCAGCCTTACGAATCTCTGCACCACTTGCGTTCACCGCCTCATTCATAAAGCGAAGACCCTGCGAAACAAGGAAAGTCTTTTGTCAAAAATCGATCTGGTCACACGTAAAAAAAATACGAAAGTTGGCAGAAAACATACCTTGTTAAAAAGCCTCGACGCCTTCGCAAACGGCGTATCGGCTGGTGCCCTGGACGATGTCTCGGCCGGATCAAATTTAGAGGAGGCAGCCGAGAAGTCGATGAAATCCTCGATGTTGATATCATCGTCGAACATTCGACCTTGATCAAACGGAACTTCTCTCTCCTGCGGAGATCCAGACCTCTCCCTCGCTTCCGCACTGTCGTCTATCTCAACCTCGACACGATCGTTCTGAGAAAAACCGGATGAATAATAGGCGACGGCACGATGAATTCTTTTCGGAGAAAAGTATCCCCAATGAAACGGACCGCCACGAAGAAGACTCATAACCGTCTTGAAATCTCCAAGTTATGGCGTAAAGGGGGTAGACACTGCAAAACGCAAATCGCACGCAAAGATTAAAATGCGGCAAAAAAAAATATATATATCATGCAAACGAAGTACCGTTCGTCGCCCATTCGGTCCTAAACGAAGGAATGCAACTTTCTTCCACCGACGCGCTATCGATTTTGACATAGAAAAACCAATCATTCCACTCATGATCATTCGAGGCAAGCCCGCCGATTACTGTCATATTCGGCCGAGGGGATAAATAGAAGCCACCCCCTTTTATGCGCTTGAGCGTCAGCATAGCCAAAAGATAGTCCGCATCGAGAGACATTCTGCGCTCATAACCTAGCACCAAAATCCTGACGAGATGCTGCAACCCGGTGGGATGAAGCTGGCTGAACGATATGTTGAACTTATTCAAAAGCTCAATAATTGCTCGCGGAATAGGGAACCATAATTGACAGTTCAACAGAAAATCTTCGTAACACGTAAAATAACCTGGGGGTGGATTCTCGGCGTCGTGACCCCATAAGAGAAGGAGAAACTGTACTGATTCAGGGATCGCACGAGAATTCCTCAAATCTCTGAGGGAACAAATGGTACTCGCGCTTGGACTGTCTGTATTCCTCCAAAGCTTATCCCTCTTTGGAACCCAGAAGCCAGGAGGAGGAACATCGGCGACACCCAAAGCTGACCAGTATTCCGAGGTTTCTTTCTTGTTCATAAGAAAACGCCGGAAAATCGGCTTGGGAATAGCGCAGCCGCCAGAAATATCGAGATCACTTGGGTCAAAGATTGACGCATGAGCACGTTCCGAAACTTTCCACTCGAAAGACATGTTAAACAATCAAAAGAGAAAAGAAGATTCAAAGGGAGAAGAAGAGAGAAAACTTCTTGAACCTTAGATAAGTTATGGAAGGAAGTGAGTAAAGAACTTGAGAACTTGCTCCATATACTTATAAAGAAAAGTTTTACTATTCACCTTTGGACTTTTGGCCATTAAGTTCCGCAGAATTTTACTCAACTTTCCGAACAAGTTCGAACCGCTCGCAAGAACTCCACGATTCTTACGAGCTGGGGGGCTAACTGTTGGGGTCAAAATCGGTACGACGGAATCAATGACCAAAACTTTCCGCAAAAATAAAAAAATACGTTTTATAAACCGCGAGCAGGTTCGACCGAACCAAGTTCAACGTACGACGAGCCAAACCAACCGTTTCAGCTCGCCGTCCGGCGAGCTGGTCACTTCACGAACAGCTCGCCGTACGGCGAGCTGAACCAACCCGGTTTGGCTCGTCGTACGGCGAGCTGAACCAACCAGGTTTGGCTCGCCGTACGTCGAGCTGACTGTCCCAAACCTTAACCTCCCACGTCCTCGACTCAAGACATACGTCCTTCGGCTCGATTGTGTTCTGAACCATGGTTGAAACGTCTCTCGTTTCGTCTTGATCTGTCCTATCGTTCAAGTTTTACGATAAAAACCGTAAAGTCTTGTTTTCTTGAAAGAACTCAAGGAAATCGTATAAAACGGCAATTGTTAAACGAAACACCGAACATTGCCTAAATATACGACTTACTCGAGATTTTTCGTGAGAAATCATAAAAAAACGCGTTTATAATAAAACCTCGAGTAAATCGTAGAAAACGACAGCGATTAACCGAAACATCGAACATTGCCCAACTTTGCGATTAACTCGAGAAACTTATTAAAAACGGCATCGCATCAGGAAACGATCTCAAATAAAGTCGTAAAATGGTTTTATCGCAAAACGGCTCGAAAAGTCCTAAAACGCGATAAAAGCCTATCTCGCGATTTTAACGAAGTCTGGCCCAAAGATACGACGATGTTTTAACGATTTACTCGCAGAAAGAAGATAAATGTCAAATTTGAAGATAAATGTCAAGTTTGAGGATAAATAGAAGATTTCCGCGGAAAAAAGGAAAGATAAAGATAAACGGAAGATTCTCGATAAACTCGAATCTGGGCGAAATGGAAGGACTAAACCGCCTAAGAAGGGAGTATATAAGCAAGAGGCAGAGGACAGAAGCAGAGGACGAGATTTCTGATCTTTCACCACCAAACTTAGCATTTAGGAATATTTTCTGTTTTTGTTATCGAGCTGCGTCTGAACTATTTTCTTTGAATGTTGTGATAAGTTTGTGATCAATCACGAGGAGTAGGCCTGGGCATTTTTCCCGGACCCGAAAACAAGAACCGGAATCGGCCCGAAAATACCTGACCCAAACCCGATCCGAAATTTTACAAGTACCTATTGGGTCTAAATTTCTTTTACCCGAATAGACCCGGACCCGAAAAGAACCGACCCGAATAGACCCGACCAAATAAGAACCGATTTGTACCCGACTTATAAACATGTATATCCAAAAATATTATTTTTGTGTTATGTTTTATATATATATACTATTTTATAATTTAGTTGAAATATATTTTGTTAACAATATTTTTTATTATTTGTAACATTTTCAAGTAATATAAAGTTTTAAAATGTAAAATTTAGAGTTTAAAATGTTTGCTTTAATTATTAATAGTTTAATTTAAGTTGTTTTATAAAATTTTAGATGTATATGAAAAATATTGAATTAATTTGAGTGGGTTTGGGCATGTTATGTATTTTTTAGATTCTAAATACCCGGACTCGATCCGGACCCGATATGGATCCAAAAATTACGGGTATTTTACAGGTATTGGTATTATAGACCCGAACCGACCCGGATCCGGTAAGACCCGACCTGGAATTGACCCGAAAAATCATAGGTATCTATATGGGTCTAAATTTCTTAGACCCGAAATGATGGAACCCAGGACCTGGACCAGGACTTGGAACAGACTCAGGACGATCAGATCAGTCCAACTGAGGTTCAGCCATTCAGCCATGCCAATCAGACCAACCGAGCTGTTTACCGGATCGAGCCGAGTAAGTCCGGGAAGGAGCTTAGGCTGGTTCCAAGATCAGATGACCATACTGGCCGTCCATCACGACCCACTCGACAAGCTAAGAATGTTGGTCAAGCTAGAATCAACTTTACCCAAGAGGAATCTGATATCAACCATAGCTTCTCTCTCTTGGCCCGTTTAGTCCATACCGCAAGTCCCGATGACCGTACTGATGAACTTACCACCTTGTTTGATCCATTGATGGACTTTTCTCACTCAGATTTCACTAAG
>CAKOAT010942932.1:167341-207143 GCA_932364175.1 Eruca vesicaria subsp. sativa | reverse complement strand
GGTGGGTTACCCCCAATTATAGGTGAGACGATGAAGTTAATGAGTTAGCGTTTCTTGGGAATCAAGACAGTCAAAGAACTCTCTCATATGTGAGTATGCAGTGGCAACATCGTGAATTATATGCTTTCTTAGGATCTTGTGTGTATTTTTCTCCATAACTTACATATGGTCGCAAATAGTATCGACCATTTGACAAATAAAAACTTTTCCTAACTCAAAGTCCAATTTCATAACTTGTCGGCGACCCATTTTGACAATTTTTTCAAAGAAACATTCCTATATATAGTATTTTTTATTGTAAAGGGTGGATATGCTTTAAGACCATTTAGAAAAGAGTAATTGCATTGCACACACAAGGAAGATCGGCTAATTAGCTATGTACCCTATTCTTGTCGTATAGTGATAATCATGTTTGCTATCTTTACCATTTTACCCCTATAGCATAGTGTTAACCATGTTCAACTTTGGTTGTATCGATCACCTATTATCGCTTATGCTTTTCTTCGTTTATCGAATTACTTACGAAACCGAAACATTTGTCAGACAAGTAGAACCCCACAACTTATATCATTTTAAATTAATAAAAAAAATTTCGTAACGTTTCGATCGAGGTATTTTCAAAACACACCCTTTTACTTCTTATAAGTGTTTCTTCGCCGAGTAAAAATCACAGACTTCTTACCCTGTCTTTTTTTTCTCAAATTCGTTTGTGCTCAATATTTTTATAAATGGAGTCAACCGCCGGCGATCCTCCTCCACCATCCTTCCCCGAAAGAATGTTTGCGTTGGGGGGAAGAACCAATGGGCATTAGAGTAACTCCCTATCACAAACCCTCATATATTTCAAAGATTATCAATGCCTTAGTAGAAGAAGAAGTCAATTTCATAAGGGAATCTGCATTTGGGAAACTCTTAGAAATCGCTGAGAAACCTTCCTTCTCCGGTCGTGTGGGCCGATTCTTGTTCTCACGCCTTTTGAAGATTCATAAGAAGTACGAGGCGTGGTTCCTATTTGCCGGAAAACCAATTAGATTCTCAATGAGAGAATTCGCACTAGTCACTGGCCTCAATTGTCGTCCATACCCACCGCATACAAAGAAGAGAAGCAAGAAGTTCTTATCGAAGACGCCTTACTGGGGAGAGCTTTTCGGAACTTTGACTGAAGTCCCAGTGACTTTTGTTGTTTCAATGCTGAAAAACAAGACGGTTACTGACAGAGGAATGAGGATAAAGTATGCACTACTCGCCCTGCTCTCTGCCGTAGTTCTTCCTACGTCTCACAGACCCCGTATATTACATTCCGCCGCTGAGAAGATCAGAGATCTTGATCAGTTCCTGGCTTATCCATGGGGTCGTGCATCTTTCGATATGCTGATGAGCAGTATCAAAGAGAGAGATGAAGTATCGCTATCACAAAATACGATTGCGTTCAAAGGTTTTGTAATGGCAATCTAGCTTGTCCTTATAGAAGCCGTTCCTTCTCTCTTGGGTGTTGTAAGAGAAGGAGATTCGTCTGGATCCGAAGCAGACTCTGAAGACGAGGAGGAATCAGCAGTTGTTGATAGGGAAGGCAAGAAAAGCATCAACACAGGGCTTATACGTTCCATTGATTCTGCTGGAAAGGTATTTCTCTTCACGTTTCATGTCCCTTTGATGTTTAATACCTCTGGAAACAAATATTGATGGTTTCCTATTTTACATTTTGCGTAACTTATTAGCGTTGATAAACAAATTAGGAGCATATATACAAAATATATTAGCAGGCTAAACAATATCCAATAAATAACAGCATATTTTTGTGTGTGTCATTCTCTTGTGATTTCCCTTTATACCTGATGTTTACCAAATTTTTATAGGTAAGAGTCGTTTCCATTATATCTGATGGTGCTGAACTACCCAACTGGGAGCCAGACGCGGGTTGCGACGACGAGGAAGATGTTCTCGTTGAAAATATTGTGAGAGTAGTTGGTGAAGGATATGAATTTTCGAACTCAAATTTTAAAGGTGGTGCAACCAAATCTGATGTTTGCCGTATGTGTGAAGAAGCTATCAAAGCTAACAGGAATCGTAAAGAAGCAAATCTTCGTCAGAAACAACCTGTCACAAAAGGGATAGATGTAGAGTATGTAGCTTCTATTGTGGCAAACAGGGTATCTGCAGATCTATCCAACATGGATGATAAAATAAAAGACATTGCTCTGTCTCTACGCAACTCGCAAGAAGAATTTCAGAAAAAGATGGAAGACCTTATGAGAAGATCGTTGAAGGAAATTACAGACTCGATTACCAATTCTTGCACCCGCCCTCACGTTCAACAGTCTGTCCAAACTGAACAAGACAACACTGGAAAAGAGTCTCGCCCTGAGGTACATGCATCTTCATTTGTTGCGTCTGACATCATTGAAGAAGCTCTCCGGTTTGCTAACAAGGAGACAACCCATACATGTGAAGTAAGTTTGTTAATAATTATTAGCTTTCTAACATTTTTCTTGCCCATCAACGTCCTTGTGTTATAGATAATCGACTTTCGCTTTTACCATTTTGTCTACCAAACAACCTTGTCCCTTTTTTAAGTAATTCCCAATAGTCATTGTTTTTTCTTTGTTCACTGTTTCAGGAGTCAAATGAAGCGTACATGACCAACGACGTGGCCCACGGTGCCGGTGGGGGTGGGGATGGTCACGAGACTGTATTAAACCGCAATATTGCAGAGGAAGACACTGTAATTAAGCGAAGTTTCATTTTTGTTTAGTCCTGCCAATCACCATGCGTGCATATACATTAGCATTTTGTAGCAAACTAACAACTCTTTCCTACATACATTATGTTTCAACCCATTTTGTCTTACAATGTACAGGTTGAACCCGTTGTTCTTCCTACTATTAACACGTCTGAGAGAAGTACTGAGCCCCCCTCTGACGTCGAGAAACCAAATCAGGTTTTTTTTCCTTGTTTAATTTAGTGTATAGCACACACTTTAGTTTTATCTACATGATAGTTGTGCATGCTTTCATATGTAGGAAACCTTTGGAAATGGTCTGTCGTTCCCGGACCCCTCCTTCTCTATTGGTCTCACTCAACTTAACAACGAAAATGCTCAAACTGTGGATCATGTACCACACGAAAACAACGATGAGTCATTACAGGAAGGCGATGTTGATGACGAAGGTCCTATACTTAACCGTAAAAGCAAGAGAACTAAAGTTGTGCCAAGGAACCTTATCAGTGATTATCAGTGCGACAGAGGGATCCTCGCTCGCGCCTGGGAATCGTACACTAACGCGATATGCAGCACACCAAGCATTGACTACGCCGCCAAATTTTCGAATCTGCTTGAGTTACTCGGTGGATCTAAAGTGTAAATGAAGTTATATTACATGCTAACTAAAAAACTATCTATGATATTTTTTTGCAAATCCTGTAAATTTATGACTCGATCGTCACTAATATATTTAGTAGCAGTGTTATAGATATTGGTGGCGCAACTCTCCAATCCAGTGAGCTCTCTGCAATTGTTGATAGGTCTTCCCATTTAACTCCTAAGGTACATCTGTTGAACCTCACTTAATATGTTTTTATACCAGTGCCATTGGTAACATTTAATTCACCTTTTTCTTTTTGATTTGGACAGATGTTGGATGTGCTCATTCACCACACACGTTCTGTGTTTCTAGCTAATTCAGATCACATGCATTCGAAGAATTCTGTTTTCCTGGACACATAGTTCTTGTCACTCCTTTCAAAGTCATTTAGAAAGTTCTCAAAGACAGTTAAGAAAGACAAAGTCCGTTTCCCAGCAGCTTTGTGCTCCCTTTTAGCTGGTGACTGCCCAATCACAGAAGTTAGTCGATTTTATTTCCCCTTCAACTTCGACAAACAACATTGGGTCGGAGTGTGTGTCGCCGTCTCCCTATCTCAGGTTATTGTGCTCGACTGCAACACATCTTTGAAGACGGACACAACGGTGGCATCAGACCTTCGACCCATTACACAAATGTTCCCCTATATTCTTAAGCAAGCCGTAAGACAGCTGACAGCCAAGGAGATGAAGCTTCTTACCCTTGATAGACCACGAGCCGTGCCTCAGAACAGGAATCTATTCGAGTCCGGTGTCACCACTGTGGTGCTAATACAGGCTCATGCGTTTGGTGGTGTTGATGTATGCAAATGTATCACTCCGGAAGTTCTCGACACGGAGGTACAACGGATTGCGGTTATGATGTATGAAGAAAATGTAGCACCCCTGTGATGTAGTATTTGTGTTTTTGTTTCCCTTAACTCCCTTGTTTTATTCATGCTTTTGTTGTCTTGGTATTTTCGGTTTGTTTCAGCACGTTAACTCATTTGAGTATATGTTTTTTTGGAATTTATGGCTGTGTTTGTTATGTGCTTGTTCTGAAATTTCTATTAGCAAAGTATGATCAAGTGGTTTTAGTTAGCGTGCTAAAACAATATATATCACTGCCTAATATAGTGATTCTGTACAATTAAGTCTTCATTTGATATTCCTTCTGAGGGCATTAGTTGAATGACGCTACCTAAATAGCCAAAGACCTCATTGTGTTTTAAGAGACCTAAATAACCAAAGACCTCATTGTTTATTAAGATTTGGTTATCTTGTTGAGTGAATGTATTATTTGTAGGGCTTACAATACTATATCTTGTTTCTGTTAACACAGCCGAAGGTTTACCAATGTAATATTTTTCACGTATACTAAAATAATTTAGCCGGTTAACAATATATATCACTATCTAATATAGTGATTGTGTATAGTTAAGTCTCCATTTCGATATTTCTTCTTGGGTGCATTAGTTGAATAACTAACTAAAATAACCAAACCCTCGTTATTTTATAAGATTGGGTTATCTTGTTGAGTGAATTTGTTGTGTTTAGGTTTGTAAGTACTATGTATTGTTTCTGTTAACACAACTGTAGATTTACTAATTTGATTTTTTTCATCTGTAGTAAAATAAGTTAGCCGGGTAACGATTTTGCGTAGACGAATTGTACATACAATGAATTGGGCCCAATATTAAGTTTTTGGATGTCCAGCCCATTTGGACCCTTATTTATTGTTGTTTCTCTCCCCATTGGAGGTTTCTTGTCTGACTTTACCCTAGTCGCCGCCGAGCTAAAACGGATGACGAACCTATCAAAGAGAAGCTCGTCGTCGCAAGGAGGTAATCAAATTTTTCTGTTAAACTGGTAGGTTTCCCTCCATCTCTGATAATGTATTTAGCATGGTCTAGCTAACAGTAGCTGCTGTAATCGCGGAGCAGAAAGAAGTAGGGGGATCCCGACACATTGTAGATGCGGCGAGGTAGTCGTTATCAGGACTTCCGGCACCGTCAAAAACCCTGGGAGGCTCTTCTAGTGTTGTCCCCTTGGATCCGAAGGGGTAACATTTCTTTAATTTTGTTTTTTTAGTTCACATATTCTACTGTATTTTTTCAAATCTTAGATTCTGTTCTAGGACAAATATCATCTTTTTACATGGACCGATGAACGTGTTGTTGAAGAAGTGGAGGATATGAAGCTGTTGTTGTGTGATTTGAAAGAGGAGGTATCGGAAACTAAATTGGAGGTGGGTGGGTTGGCGAAGCAACTGGGCCAGAGTCAACACATTATCGACATGTACGCTAACGGTAGCTGTAGTAGATGCTGTAGTATATTATAAGTCCTTCGCACTATCTGATGACCACCCAGCCCCGTCCCATGCGTGTTCTCAAATGTTGGTTATTTTGGTGTCAATACACATCCAACTCTAATGTCATAATGTCGGTTATCTTTTTTTGCTTCAATGTATTGTATTATGTTGTAGACAATTATCGGCTCATAACACTGTCAATTATCGGCTCCCAATATGTATTCTGATAGTATGCTGAACTTGACTGTCATGTCTCCATGGATTTGTTCTTGTTAATCTTTACTCATCTACGTTTTATTGTATTCGAGTAGGCTAAGTTTTTTAATATCAATATTGGATGAAACCTAAGTATCTCCAAAACATTATCACCATATTTTATAATGCTAAACAGTCTCTCATAGGTTTAGATATGCTAAAAAATTTGTATAACATGTATTCCATAAGTTAGCAGTCTAAACTGAACTACCTCAATTTCTAATATCGTTTTTCAATTGTTTTATTGGGGGACCAAAATATCTGTATTTTTTTCTGTTAGAAACACATGTTAAAAATTTATCTAGCATGTATTAAAAATACATTAGCATATTATAAAATGTCTATTTTCATGAAGAAATTTTGGCTGTCTCTATGTTTATCATGTGAATTTCAGTTTACAATTTTGTCTTCTTCTTTTAGAAAGGTAGTTACTATTAACAAATGCTATATACGTTTATATCATGTATACGAAAAGTTTTTAGCATGTTATACAACGGCAAGTTCATGAAGATGTTTTGCTGTATTATGTTTCTCTTATGATTCGCAATATAATTCGTCTCGAATCACGCAACGATTATTGACAACCGCGGATTTATGGTTACTATGTGAGAATGTTAACTTTATCCAATTAGAAACACATACTTTTTCATTGTTAGCCGTATAATATTCTAAACAGACACGTTAGTTAAGAAATTAGGCCGCCCAAAATAAATAGAGGAAGTTTTTATTTATGATTACAATGCGATACATCATAACTACTACACCCCTTTCATGATGGGATTTTCTTACTAGTGCTCATAAACTTTAGATAATCCATGAGCCCAGACCCAAAATGATTCCACCTCTTTCCGGACAACCATCCCTTCGCATCAAACTTCCTCCTACAGATTCTTCCAACTACTTATATTGCTTCCTTGCATGTAGATTTGTTGTGTCCCAACCCCCTACAACGGCTACACAAAGTCCTACTTCGAATTCGCTTCATCTGCAAACCGGTCACCGTAAACCGTTAAAGAGAAATTGTCATATATGTCGTACCATGTAAAATGTAACTCTACTAATATCTTTTTAAGTAACTCACGATTTTTTCACCCCTCGAGAGGAACATTTGTTTCTTTGGCCTACCAGGTGGCCTTCTGGTAGTTGGAGGGTATAACTTCATGCCATCCAAACCATCAGCCAACTCAGTTACCTCCCTATTGTCTGGCACCGGTAGCACACTTCCTGCAAATGCGGTCCTCAGCTGTTCCACAGTGTATGCAGGAAAAACCAAAGACTCGACGCTAATTTTCCCCTTTATTGCCGCAGTAACGGCATGGGCGCATGGTATAGCAAGCATCTGAAATTCGTAGCAGCTACAAACCTTCTAAGCAAAGTTCATATGAAAACTACCACCGTTCTTGTTACGCACCTCATACTCATCTTCCGCTATTAGAGTAACCAGGTAACCCCCACCTAGTTCAAAATTTCTCGTTAGCATACCTGCAACCTTCGGCGTCATCGCGCCTCTATTCTTGGTTGCCGCGTCCCGACAAGTAGCAACCCACTCTGTCAATTTGGTACGGATGAAGTCGATCAACGGTATTACATGTAATTCTCGTGCTTCACGCAACACGGCATTCCAAGACTCCGCCAAGTTGCTCGTCATGATATTGTAACGGTTCCCAGGAAAATGGGCTCTTGCCCAATGCTCCAGTCCAGTGTCCAGAAGATACTCTGCGCAACCCGTATCCATGCTCTTAATTTCGTTGAAAATGTTATAGAAGTCATGCATCTTGAAAGTCCGCGCTGCCTTTGCTACGAGATACTCTAAGTGTTTTGCTCTAAAATGAACGTATGTTCCTCTTCAAATGCACAACACAAATGCAATGTCCTGATGGTGGAAACACCTGCATCTGACAGTAACATAAACGTGTTAGCGTGCAAACAATTTTATTAATGACATACAGTTTTGTTTAACAGACTAATTTATTGTAGTACCCACTAATAGATTTCATACCTTGTTAATACCCTTCGTTATCGATGCATGTATATCAGAGACAAACACCACACCCTCCCCACCATTAAAAAATGATGTCATCTGCTGGAAAAACCACTCCCAAGACACGTCGTTCTCACTATCCACGATTGCAAAAGCTAGGGGGAAAATTTGGTAGTTCCCATCTTGTGCAGATGCTGTAAGCAAGAAACCGGCATATTTCCCCTTCAAATGCGTTCCATCAACGACGATTACCTTCCGCATATTCTCATAACCTTGAATAGATGCCCCAAATGCCACAAACATGTACTTGAAACGTTCAGCGGCGCCGTCAATTGTTTCTGTAAAAAGCCTTGTGATTGTCCCTGGATTCGCAACAACTAGCCGCTTCAAATAGTCTGGTAGTTGATTATAAGAAGATGTCGCGTTGCCCTTCACCTCGTCAATGGCTACGTCCCTTGAACGCCACGCCTTCCAGTACGATATATTGACATCATGATCTCCACACATCATCTGTCTTATTTCCCGTGGTCTTGGTCTGGTGCAAGCTCCACCAAACTTGCTTCTCATGAGCTCGCCGATAACTGACGTTGTTGCTTGTGATTGATAGCCTCCTCGCACGTCCACCGAAGAAGTGTGGTCTGAGATGACTTTCCTTACCTCGAATACATTCGCATCCTTCAGCTTGACTGCATTTACTCTCCAAGGGCAACCCTCTCCACAGCACTCAAGAACCATTAATCCTGGTTCTGATTTGCTACTTCTGAAACAAACTTCTTGTTTATCGCGTGTACCGCCATATACTGTTTAAACTCGTCCCTACTTCTGAATATCATTCGTACTTCAACCTCACCATCGTACTCACCAATTTCACCTGGAAAATATATGGTTAGACTGTTTTTTATTGGGAGTTCAGTAAATTGCGGGGTTTATACAAATGCTAAATATATTATTTTCCCCAAATAATAAAAAATAACAATAGTAAAGTTTTATGTGTTGTTGCAATAAAATGCTAAATAAGTTCATGCGTAGTTTTCCAAACAGTTTACTAGCAAACAATGCTAAATAAGTTTGTATCATGTATACACAATATATTAGCATGTTATATATTATCCATGACAAAATCATTTTTTCGCCCTAATATGTTCCTCATATGAATTTTATACTAATACTCTTCGAATTACACAATACTTATTAACAATGCTAGATAAGTCATCAAACAATGCTCAACAATGTTTATCATGAACAGATTACTGTAGTTAATATGCTCAGTAATAATTAGTTGGTCCAATATTTTATAGCGAGGTTAAGAGTAGACTTGCCTTATAAATGTAGGGAAAACATAGCACAATCGGATATCATTGCGAAATACATTATAGTTGACATTAACTGACGTTTCTTATACTTTGTATAAACTTCAATATAGCCGGCTATAATTTTGTAAATCTACAAAATACTTATTGGTATTCAAGGTAAGTGTAGACGTTGTCTAGTAATGCAGGAACAACATAGCATAATCCGACATCAGCGCCCAATACATTATAGTTGACATAGATGACTGTTTTGGTACATTACATAAACTTTCAATTAGCCACCTAGTATTTTTGAAAATCTAGGAATACCCGATGGATAACACGCTACACCATGCTGCTAAACAACGCTAGTCAAGATAATTAGAAAATTAGCATGCCAACAGAAATGCAATTAAAACAAACTAAACCAAGCATGAGGTGTGGCTGACGTAGCGGGTCCGTATTCAACACCCACCTTCGGTGCTACTTCCTTCAGAGGAAGTCTTTGTGTTCTCTGTGTTCCTCTATTTTGTATTTGTCGAACCTTCTCCCTTTGTTGCACATACCATTGCCAACTTCATCATTGGTTGAAGAGTTTGGCTTACGTTTGGTTGAGTCTCCAATGGTTGAGTAGTTGCCCAACACCAAACCTTGTGCCGCCTCCATCTCTGGGAAAAAAATGTTGTTTGTTAACATTAATAAACTCAATTTTTTGTACCAAACTCACTTACCGTTGCTTGTGGGCTGAGTTAGTGGACCAATTTCTGCTTCCGATGAACCTGTGAAAGAGACTTCGCTGGCATCAATGCCATCAGGGGATGGGCATAACCCCAATGAATGCCAAAACCGCATTTCACTAGTAATGCCCGCAGTAGGTGTCGGCTGCGCCGTTTGCTGTCCAACAACTTGGTTTCCTGGGACCGTTTCACCTTTTAAAAATTAAAGTAGCAGTTGTCAATAAGTTTCAATAACTAGCTACAAAAAAACATTTTAGTATAACAACATTTGTTAACCGGCTAACCATTTGTAGTATTTATTTGGGTTCCTTCACCCATTTCGGCTTGTTGTTGCTGCGGCGTTGGGTGCTCTGTCATTGTAGTCATGCTTATTGGTGGCGTACCCCCCTTCACCAACGAGTCCGGCCACATCGGTAGTGTGCCCGTTTTGTACTGTGTAATCGGAAACAAACTTGTGTCAATCACTATTTGTTAACCAGCTAACTTGTCAGTGTAAATGTATAATTAATAAATTAAAAGGATAAACTGTTAAACTTAGTTCACCCACTCACCAGCTGTCTCACCCCTTCCAGTTGTTGGTTGATCCTCCGTCGGCTGAACCGCCATGGCTGACATGTTCATTCCCACATCCCACAGAACCGGGTGCGCACCCCCCCTGATCAATAGATCCAACCACGATGGTATCAACACCGGAAACACCTTCAAACAAAACAATTTCAACAGTACATCAATTTGTGTTAGCCGGCTAAACATAATTTCTTACATAAGAAGAAAATAATCTACAACATATCAAAATTACATCAATCTACCACATACCATTTGGTTCACGTCCTTGTGCACCTTCAAGAGGTCCAACCACGGTGGTATCAACACCGGAGACACCTTCAAACAAAACAATTTAAACAGTACATCAATTTATGTTAGCCGGCTAAACATAATTTCTTACATAAGAAGAAAATAACTTACAACATAACAAAATTACATCAATCTACCACATACCATTTGGTGCATGTCCTTGTGCACCTTCAACCATTTCGGTATCATCGTCGTCTAGCTCGATGATCTCTCTCAATCGTTCCACTTCGCGGAGTTGGTTCGCCATATAGTTGTCTGCAAAAGCCATCTCCAACGAAACTCGGTGGAAGAGACGCAAACTGTCCTCTGGAAATAAAGCATGCATGACTCTTTGTGTTTGTGCTGGACGGTTACCAAAGATTAAACCTGTTCCAGTAAAAAACAAAATTTATACAGCCATTAGAAAGTTAACATCTAAACTTATTGTATTCTTTCGAGAGTAATCGTTCTTACTTTCGTAAGCGGCTCGGGAGCTATCATTTGCTGTGTGATCAAAGACATGCATTATATTCCCTATTGCAAAATTAGTAAGGGTGTTAAACTCGTATTCAACAACATCTATAGGACCCATCGTTATCATTAGAGGAAGCTCAATCCCACAGGTTCCCCCATGGAGAAACCAAGACAGCACGGCTGTGCACGAGATTGTGGTCGGCGGTTTCCGGTTACCACTTGGGCCGAGCAACCCAATAGGAAGTCGGTGAGTAATGACAAGTGGGATATAAGGACTTAGACCGTATCGCTGTCTTATTAGGTGGTCAAGGTCATTGTAGCTGACAGTCTCGTAGAGGACCACCCTATAGCCAATTTCTTATGGATGTCTCATGAACTCCCACTCTTCTTCACCACTCTTTTTCCATTGGCCTCGCCAGAAACGCACACATCGAACCATCTGAGTATTGAACACACAAACAATTTGGAAGCTATAAATTTCATGCAACGCTATTTTTAACTCAATACATGTTATCAATCCAAGATATAATGGCATGCATCAATTTCCTCGGCTAAATCTCTGTTAGCATCTGAACAATCATCTACATTTTTATGTCAGGGGTTTATATAAGAGTTAATATGATTTGTTATAGGACACGCGATTAATGCATGTACGGAAGAAACAAGAGAGAGGGAACAAGGAATCCAAATAAATGAAGATGGGAAGGAGATGGTGATGATTACTCATAAATATACAAGATCTAACTGTTTATAATTGAATTAAACAAAACACATGAATCAAAATAAATGCAGCTGTAATCGACTTCTTTTATATCGTACAATACAACAAATTAATTACAGACATATTAAAGACAAGAGATCCAAAACAGAAGGAATCAAATTTATTTCAGGTCGTAAGAACATTCCAACGACAGAGAAAAGAACTTTTATTTTCTGCCAGGAATAATCACCTTGATCTTTTTGTTGAAGTGTGAGAGGAAACTCATCGGTAAGCTTCCTTTTATAGCCGAACCTCGAGTACATCTTTTCGAATCCCCCCTCAGAAATCTCACTTTTCGCATGCAACCCAATAACTTTTCTTTTGATCTTCCCAGCCATACAGCTTCTGTGTCAGATTTTGCTGAGTTTCTACTGGTTCTTGATGTAGAATAGGGGGAAAGTTTAATCATTACTAACCCCCAATTAAAAATAAAACTTGTTTAGGTTACTACCGCTTACTCATTTTTTGTGCCTACTCTTTTTTGTCGATAACAATAGGTGATGAGGTTAGTTTGGTAATTGTGTACATAATCCAATCCCCACATAAAATTGAATTGTGCATTTAGCTAATTATGTACTTATAGGATTTTCAACAAATTCACTCTTTAGAAAAAACATAGTAAACAATGGTTCACATGGTAGTGAAATATCAGAGATTCTTAACTTTACAAAAGGTAAATTTGTAAACTCTATGATCACTACAATATCGTTTGACATTTAGCATTTTATTTCCCGATTAAGAAAATTGCATTTTCGACTAGAATGGGATCAGCTTTTGGTTTAGAGGTCTATAAAACAGTTGACATGTTTAAATCCAAAATTTAAAGAAAAGTTATTTCCATATGGTTGGTGAGTTTAACTGCTATCTTATCGTTCATTAATCTATGATCTATGCAATTCAAGAAATGGTAATGAAAATAAGCATTGCGAATGACGAAATTGATTCATTTGAAATGTTTTTAAACATATTGAAGATACACCAATTCTGTTTCTAGGCATTCACAGGCCTACACATAACAGGTTTGTCTCCCTTCCAATAAGTATGTCCTAAATTTCAGCATTAGTAATAGTATTTTTAACATGTTTTCAAGACTTTATCCCGGTTCCGTGCCGATGAACGGTTCAAAGATCCCCCCATTCATCCATGGTCCTGATTCCTGAATATCACAACAACATATTTTGAAACGGAGAAGCCATATAATTAGAAGTCACAACATAATGATAATGTCGTACTTAAGTCAATTCGAAAAAAAAAAGGACAAGCCAATATGATTAGAAATAGAATAACGTTACTTGTCACTGAGACCTATTAATGCTAGGTGTTGATATGTGAAGTAACTATCTGCACTAAAGGGGACGCAAAACTAGAAGACTCGAGGCCATTCCCTCTGTAGTTTTACGCTTTGTGCAACTAAAAGAGATTAAGTCCAAAACGCAATTTCATGATGATAACCATCAATCAATATGCAGAATGAAAGAGAGCAAGTTTCAGCATTTACATGTTAATCATGCGGGTTTTTTAGAAGACGACTCTGACATTTAAATGAGTTGTGCTTTTTTAAGGTCGGAGACAACTCCTCTGTCCTGGCTGCTCCTTTCGTTGTAAACAACCTGCAAACAGATTACATGAAGAGAATAATTCAAAACTGCAGAAGATAACCAATCTATGTTGTTGATGGAAAACAAACATTACTCATATGTTTTCTTTCAGTTACCTTATCTATGATCCCGTATTCAACAGCCTCGCTGGGACTGAAATATTTTGGGCGTTTCATGTCCGCTTCAATCTGCTCCGGGGATTTGCCAATATGCTTGGAATACAGCTTGACCTTGCGTTTAACATTACATGGAACAGAGACACACGTGAAATCTTATCAGACAAGTTTAAAGATAAAAGTGAAGTGTACAGGACATAATATCAAATTTGCTAGTAACTGCATAATATCGATTGCTAACTAGTGCATAACATAGTCATCGCCCGCATGTTAAACATATCACGCAAACAACTGGACACTGTTGTATAACGAAGGTTAAACTATGATATTCTACGTATATCACAAGGGCCCGCAACTGATTTTCAATTATGTGAGTTCATATAAAGTTGATCTTCTCACCATTTCTGTCTTTATGTGGTTGATTTCTTTCCTTGCAATTTCAACATCGGTTGCTTGGCCTTGAAATCGAGCAATGGGCTACAAAGTTATCAAATAAAAGAAAATACATGGATGAGTAATAGACGTATGTGAATAAATTAGGAATCAATATCATAAAGCCATACTTTCTTCCAATTAGGAGGAAACAGACGCCACTTAGAAATCTAAAAGAAACGATGGGAGCAAAAAACCTGTTTTATCATTATGGTTGATGAGGGCAATGCAGAACGATTTCCTTTAGCACCGGCAGTCAGAAGCAAAGCAGCTTCACCCCAAGCATTCCCAACGCAAAGCGTAAAGATTGGTGGTTTGACATACCTGAAGTCAAAGATAACATAAATTTTGATTCTTGCATGGATATATGTCTAGTCTCCCGCAAATAACAATTCAAGAAAAGCTTAATGTGAAAATCTTCTTCAAGTGCGGTTTAAAATACTCAGGAAAGCAGTTCCAAGATTCAAGTCTCGTCATAGACTCTTGTAAGGAAAAAGATATAAAAGAAGGAAAGTAAATAAATAAGAGGGAAAAAGATTACTAACCCCATGACATCATAAATTGCAAAAGCCTCGGTATCATAACCCAACTTCTCACCATTCTGAAAGATAAAGATTATGAAGATTAGCTAATGATTTTAAGATCTTTAAATCATTGTTTGAAACAATAAAAACCCACAGAGTCAAGGTCACTATTCAGTATGCGTTCTCAGAGATGGTTAATGAGAAGCCTACCTTGGTTGTCCCAGTGGAGTTAATGTAGAGGTAAATAGGCTTTTCCTCGTCTTCATACTGAAGGTAAAGAAACTCAGCGAGTATTAACTCAGTGACTGAAGGCACAAGAGACATTCCCAAATATACAATCCGGTTTTTGAACAAATACGATGCCAAGTCAGGAGGAGGCTGTTCGTGTGCACTTCCTTTTGAAAAAGGTATAACCTGTTGATGGAAGGAAGCAAGCACACTCAAAAGATCCATCCATGAGAACAGATAAAGATTCACCAAACATGAAATGGATCAACAAAAATAGCAATCCAACTGATGGAAATGCCAAGTGCCAGACACAATAAACGAAACCTCGGCCACATACTCAACTTATTTCTCATCAGGCAATCGCATGTCACATAGTCTCCTCTGAAAGAGCACGGTTCAAGATTCATAATCAACCATCTATCTAAACATGTAGTAGAATCTCCGATCAATCAAAGGCCTCAACATATTCTTCTCGTCGCCTATATCTACTAGTTCACTACCACGAAACCCTAACATTACAGACCTTTGTAATTGAAAAACGATATGAAATGTAAACATTACCATAGTGACAACTCCGCGCTTAGGCTTAGAGCTTGAGAGATTCAACCGTCTAAGCGATTCCGAACGAAGCTTGGAGCCACAGAAGTCGCTAGAGATGCTTCCTCCGGTATACGGGAAGAGTAAGCTATTCGAGAGAGGAGAAGACGACGAACATCTCACCGTAGATCGAAGCTTACGTGTTGAATACGGGATTATCGCTGACGTACGAGCTCGGAGCGTTGTGAAGCTCCTCGCAGTCGCAGTCGCTCCTACTTCCATTTTTTTTTTCTTTTGTTGCAGAGAAAGAGAGAGTCGTCGAGAAACTGAAACGATAACGACGATCGGTGTCAAATCGGGGCTACTTAGCAGCAGTCTTTATGGGCTTAATATTCAGACAATAGGCCCAATTATTTTTCTTTCCGGTTTCGAATTATAGATGAAAACTGAACCAAACCAAAAGTAACCCGGTAATTAGCCAAACCGAGAAGTCTGGAATTTCTTAATCGATTGTACAATACCGGTTCCTCATTCTATGCTGCTACATCTCTGGGTCACGCAACAAAGTTCCCGCTTTGTCAAAATTAGTTCTGATTTCAACCTTTGAAAGATGGTTGAGTTTGTACATCTAAGCTGGTTCTTATTTGAAATATCTGTTATGATGGTATGCACAAACTCGCTTGTTATCAGTCTTTTTTTTTTTTTTTTAATTAGCCAAAATGTTAAAAACTATTTAAGTTTCTCGAAAAGTGGGGTTGATTTTGATTAAAAAAAAAATGAAAATTACCTCTAGGACTCCACTTGAATAGTTGAAGACTCAAAGATATGCTATTGTCAATAATTAAATTAAATGTAAATAAAGATGAGAATGCAATTAAAGTCCAACATAAATTCGCAGCTGACTACATCCAGAGACGCTAAGAAATAGAAGACTTCCATGGATTCAAAAAGGAAGCGAGGGAGAAAATTAGAGAAGGTTAAGATTTGAAGTCTGAATTTTCTCTTAATATGCCACATGATGCCATTACACCTCTGAACTTGACCATGCAACAGTCCAACTCACATTAAGCATTCCTTAATTGCTATGCAATAATTTCAAGATAGTGACAAATGCTGCTTGTTGAAACCGTTGAAAAAAACATGAAAACATTTTACACAACTCCATTGACGTCTATAAATCGGTATGCATTTATACTCCTCATATGATATAAATTGCCAAGAGAGTGCACATACCTGGGATCAACGTAGTTAACATTATCTTACGATAAAGATACAAAATCAGAACTCTGAGTATATTAGAAGATGATGAAATAATATATTGAAATCATAACATTGAACCTTGAATAATCAGCAAACATTTCACAAGAGTACATGAACAGTTTACCCTGAACAAAGTAGTAAACTCAACTAATTCTGCGATCCGCAACTTTGTCACAAGTAAAATTTGAATATTATTATATGTATACAACAATATGATCACAATTCATAATCTTCAATTCATTCGTCCACATTATCTCAGAATCTTGACATCAGAGTTTAACACAACACCAAACATTTACAAGTTCATCATACCTTCTTGTGTGAATTTAGTATAGAGTTCTTTGGTCGTTTAGGTATTTCACAAACTTTTAGCCAACTCGGATTAACCATCACTTAGAGTTGGCAGCGACGATTAAATATGCTCACTATATATATAATCTCTTGGTTTGGTGTGCAAACCTACCACTTTATCCTTTATTTGCTTTATCAAGTTGGTCATGTCGTGCTAACAATGTACGTTCCAAAAACTCCACTGTGAATAAGAAACATATACCCAAAATATTAATTTGGATAAAATTTATATACAATAGTTATTAATTTATGTTTGGATAACTTTTCCAATTGAAGTTTAGGTAGAAATAGAATTATTAGCATTAGTAGACCTAACACATCTAAATCATAATCATATACTCCCTATATTTCAAAAAGATCTATTTTCTAGAAAAAAAATATTTTAAAAAGATATATTTTTTACATTTTAATGTATTCATTAATAGTAAATTGTAAACTTCAAAAAAATATAATTGTGTTTTTAAAATTTTTATTGGTTAAGATTTATAGGGATTAGTTGATTAGAAAAAAAATAATGTATTGATAATTTAAACTTGATATGTTTTCTTAATAAGTGTGAAAAGGTTAAAACATGAAACTTTGTGAAAAAATGGAATATATAAAAGGAGGATTTTCTCTCTTCTAAGACGTCTACCTCAACAGTGTTTGAAATTTATGGTCCCCACGTTCATATCTAAGTTTGATTTGGTTGTTATGTTTGGTTTGTTTCTTAATTGCAATTGATTTGATCTTGGTTATTGACTTCGGCGCAAGTTTCATACGAATCCCGACTTAGCTATTAGGCCATTGACAAAGGTTTTTTGTATATGGTCCATAAAAACCCAGCTCTAACATTTTATGAGTAAGTGGAGCAAACTCTCCCGTTATGGCCGATGGACCAGTCAGTCCCTTCCCACAACCACCCATCCACCAGAATGATCAGCACCAGCAACAAACACTTCATGAGCAAGATGGTGCAGAGAACCTTCCTCTAAACTCAGCAAATCCATAATTTCAATCAGCATCGATCGATACATGGCGACGTGCATCGACTGATATACATCGCGAGTTCGGGAAGAGAGCTTTCAAATTAGGGATTCGTCGTTTCTTCTGGGAAAAGAAGGACGAATATGGTGTCTACAGAGATGAGAATGGTTAAGCAAGAAGCGTAGCTGGCGACATAATCCATGTTTACAAAGAAGATATTGAGAAGCTGCTGAATAGAGCCACACTGTTTGGGCGCTCTTGTTTCTGTCTACCAGAACACGCTGAACAATTTGCTAAAGGAGTTCCAGTTTGCAAGCTCTACACACAAGCAGAGGTCACATACATGCTGAATGAAAGAACTGGCGAGCATAATTGGGAGATGGCAGCGTTGAGGTCTGAACATGAGAAAGCCATAGCATCACTTCAAGGAGAACTACAGTGGAATCTGTCTGGCAATGACTTCGCTCGCAAAGAGAGAAAAGCCCTGCAAGAAGAGGTGAATGCACTGCACAATGAACTAGAATCTCAGAGACGAACATCGACCGATACAACGCCATCAGCATCGATCGACACGACCTTCGACAAACCTATCGAGAGTCACTTACAGCAGCTATCGATAGATGATATACCCAGCACATCGATCGATAATCGCGCACCAGAGTTCTGTACCAGAGGAGAACTTGAGGAAATCACAAGGGAGATCTACCGATCTATTGAAGCCTGTGAAGACGAAGCTTATAGTTTACTCGACAAATTTTGGTTCCCGGTACAGACTGACGTTCAATGATTGAAATGTACAATAGAGGACATTCAGAAGGAGATCAAAAGCAAGAAGAACCAGCTCGCGCGCCAACCTGCACAATCCGCATCGATCGACGAGCCTCTGAACCCATCGACCAATGGACATCCATCCACATCGACCGATAGACTTACACCGAGATCAGTCGATACTATCATTCCCCTGTGCAAAACACCCAAAACCTTGACACAGTGCAGATGAGTACTGATCTAGAGCACACCTACAGCAACATTGGACGACATGAGTGCAGTTTAGCAAGCACTGATGAGTGGCTATAGAGAATCCACTATGAGGTCCAAGGATTGCAAGCTAGTATGACCAGGAGCGAGAAAGCCACAAGAAGCTTCTTAACTTCATGGTTTGAAGAATCACAAGACAAGGAGGATACTTGTTTCCCAACAAGTACCTGCAACCCACCTCATTAGCCACCATACCTCCATAGTCAAGCTAACTGACTTTAACTAAGCGCTGAGTGGGAGGCAACCACTGTTATGTATTTTCTTATTTAGTTTTATTTTATTTTTACTTATTACTTTCGTTTTTATTTGTTTTTAGGAACACAGCTACACGATCACTACCTCTATCGACCGATATGATCCTGTCGATATCACTCGACATAACCCTATCCATGAAAATCGATGGAAGTGACTCACCATAGATCGATACAAACATCGGTCAGGTATATCGTTCACAATTTTGATATCAGTTATACATTTATTACTAGGTGATTTTCCCGTGCTCATGCACGGGTATAAATATTTTTAAAGTAAATATATGAAATAATTGATTACTATTTAGTTTTAATTTTAAATTAATTTATAATTTGTATGCATCATTTATATTAATAATATAATTTTAATTTATTTATACAGTAATTTTATATATGTTATATCTAGTCGATTTTGTGGTTTTTACGGTTAATTTAGTTATCATTTGGATAAATTGAATTTTTTTTAATCCAACTGTAATATCTAATTTTTAATTAATTACTTATTTGCATATAGTGGATGTTGTCTTAGATATGTACATATATTTTGGAAAATTATGTATATCTTAAGATATATTGTACTTAGAATGAATTAAAAGTTAACTAAAGTGTCTGATTCCAAAATACGTAAATTAATATAACGATAATATTCTAAAGTCACATGTATATCTATAAATTTTATAAAAGAACTAAAATTGTAAGAGTTGATTAATATTTATTTTCATTTGTTAATATGTTTTGTGTTATCCGATGATCAATAGAAGGTTACATGCATAAGTAGTTGATACATTTTTGGAAGCTCATGAACACATATCAATATTTACAATAATTAAAATATTTATAAATTCTAAATAACTTTATGCTTTAGATTTAATGAATATAAACTAAAATTTATTTTAAATAATCTTAAAATTGGGAATTCAGATCTGCTTTGGTATTATCATATCATGGTTATATTTAGTTTCACAAACATAAAAACATAAAATTTAATATTAAGAATTTTTTTTAATAGTGATAAAATATCATATATCTAACTCATTAAATTAATTGTTAATTATTTGACAAATCGATATTTATTGTTAAATTTATTTTAATTTTTTAATATCTCTTAAAAATAAGCACTGCAAAAAATTGTAATTATATTTGAAAATAATATTATATAGGTAAAATATAATTTATAGATAATTTTCTATAATTGAAAGATATTATAGTCAACTAAATAAATACAAAACCAATAATACTAATTATAAACTATTTTTATTACTCTAAAAGTATATTTTATGTTATTTAAAAATATTTTAAATGTATTATTATTATTTTGTGAACTTTCCTTTTTTTATGAAATCATATTATATACACATATATTTTTCATTTTTTATTTTTTTTGTGACTTTATAAAAAATTTCCTTTTTATTGCATATATTTTGGAAATGTTTGAAAAGGAAACTAAATAAAAGAATGAAAAATACTATTTTTAACTATTTTTAATTCATTAAGGGTATCAGTGTAATCAACCATCGTGAGAGTGAACGTGAGAGCGCCACATAGGAAACTGACTTCTCAAATAATATTATAGAGATTTCTTATGCTCTAACTCTGACTAGTTATACACTGAGGACAGTGTATGATTTAAGTCTGGGGGAGTGGATTACTGATGCTACTTTACCTTTTTGATCTTATTAAAAAGTTTTCAAACTTGGTTTAATTGAGTCAAGAAATGGACAAAAAGATTTCAATTTTTTTTGCTTTTTATCTTACCACTCTTTAGCACCATTCTTAGAATTGTTGATTGCAGAAAGTACTATAGATGCTAAAGTGGATCACCGATCATCCTATGACAACACTTTTCATGATTGTTTGGAAGAAGCAAAGCTGATTTCCAACCTAACTTGACATCTATTGCTTGTCTTGGGGCTTGGTATACAAAGGATCAGAATCCTCATGCAAGTCTGGAAGTCTCAATAATTTTGGTTTCTTTCTCTCCTTCCTTTGGCATCCCATAAAGAGAAAAATAAAAGATTGAGATGATTTCCTGAGAGGCAGAGGGAGAGGTACATTACCCATGACCCCACTATTCTAAATCAAAGGAATGATCACACATTGTGGAAGCGAGGGAGAGGTAAATTACCTGTGACCCCACTATTCGCCTACACTTTGTCAAAAAGCTACAAAAAGTAGAAAGATCAATAACATGAACATATGATGTTCATTGGGATTGATATTAAAGAAAAAGAAAAATTTGGATTCAGAGAAGGGAGATAAAGGGAGAAAAGGAACCAGGATGCGAATGCCTGAAACTTGCTTGAGTTAAATCCAAGTGTTCTTTGATCGATACTCCCAAGGTAAAACCTACACCTTTATTTTATGCATAAATGAAATCAGTAGAAGGGATAGACAGACAGGATTGTTTAAGTTGATTGGCTAGATGAATTTGGTTGCTAAACTAGGATATGATATAATGTGCTTCTGTAGTTAGTAATATGAGATGTGGTTTGCAACAAAGTAGAGGTGATGATTTTAAAGTTAAGATTTTATTGAGTCCCTGCTGTTTTTAAACTTCTTCCAAAAGACTAACTAATGGTTTGCTTGAGGACAAGCAAAAGGTTAAGTCTGGGGGAGTTGATATACCATGGTTTTGACCCACTTTTAGCCATGGTATTGATATGTTTTTATAATATATATATATATATATGTTTTGGAATCTATTAGGTATGTTTTCAGGTTCAGTAGCATTTTGGAGTAAAGTGATGGTTTAGGTGCCCTTATGGAGCTTAAAGGAGAGTTTTCTGAGATGACTATGAAGATCAAACAATAAGGTCGATATCCAGATATACATATCGATCGATACACATCCTGTGTAATCGATCGATGACGCTTCCATAGAAGATGAAGTCGAGATACTCTTTTGATCGATGTACGCCATGTACCATCGATCGATATGAAGCGTGAAGAACAAGTCTAACTTGGCCGACTTGAAGCCAAAGTTTTCCCAATATTACAAGATTGCCCCTGAAGAGTTTTTAACCTAATGGAATTCATATTTATAGTTATGCCTATGTGTTTTGGCAAAGCATGCTCTTTATGTTTTGTGTACTTTTATGTTTTGAATACCTTTTGTTACTTCTTAAGCTTTGCATGTTTTTAATTGAAGTATTATTTTCATCTTAATTCTCAAAGGTTATATAATTCTAGTTTTAGAAGAAACACACAAAGAGATTTGTTGTTCCAAAGAACCATGAGTTCAATCTTCTAATCTTATGAATTTCTATTATTACCTTGCTGCTATGAATCACTTAGCCATGTCTGAGTAGATTCACTTGTTAGATTTAGGGTTCAAATAGTTATGAGGGATTAGCCCCAACTATGGAATGTCAAGATGTGATATTCATTATCCAGATGAACCCTAATGCTTACTCTAGAGTAGCTAACTAGAGTATGATCATGGAATGATTTAACTTGTTAATCATCATCCTGAAATCATTTGGCATAAGCTTAGATCCTCTAGGGATACGCGAGAGCCGGTCTATGATCTTGGTGAACACAGTTTCGATTCGATCTTATGTTATACCGATCGATACTTCTATAGAGTAATCGATCGACGGCAACCTATATCGCCCGATCTGGCAATCATACCATCGGTCGATATTGCTGGCAGTAAGATCAATGGATGAGTCTATATAGCGACAAATATTAGATCTGTCTAAGAATCGAAGTTCTTATATACCTTGCAAGCAACTTACTAAAACATCTGTAGCATTATAATCCTGATTATCTGAATAGCAACCTTGAATCTAACTACTTTCTTTTATTGTTTCAAACCTAAACATATTCTTTTGAGCAACTTATCATTGCTCACAACTGAAATTTACTATTTTAAACTGGATCAACCTAGCATAATCACTTAGGATTACTTCTTTTGTGTTCCTCAGTTCCCTGTGGATTCGATCACTAAGTACTACAACTGAACCTCTTATTTGAGAGAGTAATTCACTCCTTAGGGTTAAATATTTGAGTGATATCATTTGACCATCTCCAAGCTCTTGCAAACCCAAACTTAGAACTTCTAGGTTTGTTTCTCATTTATGTTTCCTAACTTATATTTTTAATTATTTTATTTGATTTTGTAATGATATCTGAAACTGTTCATCACATGGCCGAAGTTGTTGCGCAAATTCGAGTTATGGTCCATTTCATCATTGAACCGTAAGTCTACATAACTCTAATTTTTACAAATTGTTTACACTTGCCATCCTTATCGTAATAATTTTATAAAAATCACATAACAAGACAGTGATGGTGTAGTTGACTTTATGGGACGATGTTGCAGCAATGTTTTGGAGTTTCATCAGTAGAAGTGATAGAGCCCAATCTTTCATGGTGGTAACTATTGTCAAGTCCAAAATATTTGGAAGTATGTTATATCTGTAAACTTATACCATATTTACTGTGGTTTTTTCAAAGTATATATTTTTGGAATTAAAATGATGCTACATCTCATTATCTACCAAACTCTTTATTTACACATGTAACTTGTACCTCAAATCTACCGACACTAACCTCCCAGGCATCACAGAGTTCACATCCAGGTAGCAACTCAATATGTAATGTGATGGAACCAAAATTTAATCGTATACTGACTTATCTAATGATACCATATGCTTCCAACTTAGGAGGGCTAGTAGGAGAAGCTTTCACCTGTATCAAAAATAAGGAAGAGATCAAGAAGAAGAACTTGTCTCAACTGGAGACCTAAACAAATTCATCTCAAACTCTGATGAGCAGGTAAATTTATGGTTCCAATAAAGTTTTAAAATATGTTTGAGGCTTGTAATATTAAATAGCTAATCTATTGTCTCGGTGAAGAGACGTGAAGTTGATTTTATTTGCAAGGCTAAGATTGTTGTGGTCCTGCAACAAAATAGCTGGTCCATTGTCTCTTGTACTGGATGCAGTAAGAGGTTAAACAAATCTGGTACTTCTCTTCGTTGCAACTGATGTGTTAATCCCAACATCACCAGTGCTATAAAGTAAGAAATTATCATACAAACAATATATAAGATAAGACACTATTTCATTACAATCACTAATGTTAACGTTTATTACAGGTACCGGATTGAATTATCAGTTGTTGATTGATATCACTCAAATTACCCTAAGGAGTGAATTACTCTCTTAAATAAAAGGTTAAGCTATAGTACATAGGGAGCGAATCCACAAGGAGCTAGGGCACACAATAAATCTAAAAAGTTTATGATTAAGTTAGGCTAATAGTTGAAATAGTAAATTGCAATACATATAGTAAATAATAAATAGCAGTGTAGTAATCCTAATCGAGCAATGCAGTTGCTTTACTAAATTGATTGAGGGTTTGATGAAAGGATGGTTGCTAGACTTAGGGTTTTTATTCAGGTATGCACCTATAATCATATATGTGCTAAACAGTTGTATGCATGATATTAAAGAGCTCAACTACTTAATAACAAATTCATCAGCTTTCGCCTTTGGACTCACCTATTAACTAGATCTAATGACCCAAACAAGTGTGTTCGGTCAATAGCCGTGTCGATCGATTATTCTATAGGAATATCGATCGATACACATTTCACTTTGTCGATCGATTCAACTTTCAGGATATCGATCGACACACCTCTAGTTAAGCTTTTTGCGCAGGTTGAACAATGCTCACTTAGGTTCCTAGAACAAGCTCTCACTATATTTCTAACAAATGTTAGCTTAACATAATAGATCCAGAACAATATCTCTAGAAAATCCTTAGATCAGGTTTCTAGGTAGCAATTCTAGAACAAAAGCATTAAGAACATCCTATTAATGAATATCACAACTAGCAATCCTATAGTTGGGGCTAATTCTCTAACCTATTTAAACCCCAAACCTGACAAGTGGATCTATTCATAATGAAGTTTGTCACAAAAATCATATAAAGAATAGAAATAAAATATAAAATCAATAAAGAAAATAAAGGACTTCCAGGAAGACTCTGATGTAGTTCCTCATTTCTCTCCTAAAACTTAGAACAATGAAAAAAAGAAAGCTTAGCCGTCAACAATGGCTTACAAAACACATAAATGAGATTTCTGGTCGTCCAGGGGTATCTTGGTAATTTATGGTTTCTTCTGGGCTTAAGTCAGTCTTGAAATATACTCCATATCGATCGATACAAAGGGAGTTGCATCGATTGATTTTCCTTTAACTTCTCGACAGCTTCCTCTCACGAGGCAGACTGACAACTCTTCAGTAAAACATGCATAACTTCTGTTACAGAAATTGACTTTATAATATCATAATTTTGTTTCAAGAGAACGGCGATGAAAAAGGCGACTACGATGAGATTTTTCTTTCGGTTTCGATATTTAGATGATTATGGTTGTATCGGGGATTCAGTTTTAAGAGGAAAGTATTAGAGCTAAAGCCCAAGCAGCCAAGTGAAGTCCATTAGCCCATGTAACTAGGGTTTACCATATGAGTTCTCATATAAATAGTCATGCTATGTAATGAAAACTTCAACTTTGGAAAATCAATATCATTTCACAAATCTCTTGGTTCTTGGTGACAAACTCAATCTCTTCCCTTTTGTTTACTTTCATTTGCACAATAAAGCTCTATGAGCTATTAGTCTTTATCATTTCATTTATGTCTCAATAAGCTCTTTGAGCATTCAATCTCCTTTATCTGAGATTGTTTTCATGGTATCAGAGCTGCAGTCGATCAGGGATCTGCAGATTTTAATATTATTTCTTGCTTTCAAGCTTCTGCTTGTTTGTGTTGAAGAAGACTCGTGTCTTGCAATGAAAAAAAAAAGGCTTTGTCTGAGAAAGAAGAACGTATTACAAGACAAAGACTCTCCACGCTGTCTCTTTCTATCATAAAGCTCTGACTTGCAAAAGCTGTTAAATCGAAAACTGTCCACCTTGAGGTTGCTAATCTAAGCCACAAAAAAAATCACCACAGAGAAACAAGACTTGAGCTTCTCTGTCAACACTGAGCTGCGTCCAAAACAATCCCAAGTCATGTATTAAGGTGCTTCTTCATCACTATAGTCAAGGTATGTCTGGTTTCTCATCTGAAACAGAACAAAGAATATAACTTGAGAAGAACATTTTGCTGAGTGGTTTAGAATATTAGGCCAGTGTCGTTTGTTGGATTGAGTTTGGGTTTGGAACAGAAGCTATGATGAAATAGGCTGATTTGGGTTTGCTTCGTGTTGAATTGGATACAAGTCTCTGGCTTTAATGCTAATGCATACAAGCTGTTCGCTGAAATGCCAACAAGAAAGTCAGATTGTTTAAAAACAGAGTTTTGGTGGTATATTGATGAAAATCAGAGAGTTAGTAGGATGGTTTAGTAAGTGTGGAAGAAGAGTTTTGGATTATTTATGAGACATAGTAAGAAATAGGTAAAGGAAGCCTAGGTTCATAGTGAGACATAAAGGTCACAATTATACCTCTGAGTGAGATCAACTAAGCTCTCCAAGTTCAAGAGAAACCTCTGAGTGAAGCCATGTGATACTCTCCAAGTATAGGTCTTAATAGATCTCACACTTAGTTTGTTTTCCATGAAGAACAAGATTCATTTGCCTACACCAAAAGCCTCCTACTTCAACTACTCTTCCTCATCTCAAGTTATCTTCATCTGTATTTTTCAAACTTAGCGTCAGCTGCTCCATCCACGCTAAGTTTGCGGGGGAGTATTAGAGTTAAAGCCCAAGCAGCCAAGTGAAGTCCATTAGCCCATGTAACTAGGGTTTACCATATGAGTTCTCATATAAATAGTCATGTAATGAAAACTTCAACTTTGGAAAATCAATATCATTTCACAAATCTCTTGGTTCTTGGTGACAAACTCAATCTCTTCCCTTTTGTTTACTTTCATTTGCACAATAAAGCTCTATGAGCTATTAGTCTTTATCATTTCATTTATGTCTCAATAAGCTCTTTGAGCATTCAATCTCCTTTATCTGAGATTGTTTTCAAATAGAAAGGATACGCTTTCCGATTTGATTTTCAGGGATCGAATGGATCTGTGGGTAAAGATGAGCAATAATGGAAATCTGATGGTGATCTCTCTTTTGGAAGTTTCTGATTCGAAAGAGAAGTTTGGTTTCCAATCTAAAACAAGGTATGCTTTGTCTTATGGCTCTCACTTGCACGGTTCATTTTGGATTTTGATTTTATCGGAGATTACGGTAATTTTTGATTTTGGTGACGATGGAGAAAGGAAGTTTAGATCTCGGGTCCTCTCTCGTAATAGAAATATGGAAAGTCAATATTATGTATTGAGAGGTGATATAACTAAATGGTGGAATTCAAAGATTTTTCCATATAATATCTTGGAAGATTGGTTTGGGTTAAAATCATGGATTGAGTATCTTAGGAATATCTTGATTGATTGGTTTTCGAGATAAGATCTATATCTGCTTTATATAAGGAACAGTTGGAAGCCTTTTAGTTGGCAACGACAAAAGAGTTTTAGTTGTGGAGTTGTAGGATCACTTTGTTTACACATTATTACCATTGTCCCATTTTTATGGATTGAGTGTGAAGGTGTTTTCGATAGGAATGTAATATGGTTTTCTGCCTCATGGTCACGATTTTGTTCTTTATTAGTTTTGGAAAACTATACACTAACAGATGGGGAACCAAGTGGTTTGTTTCTTATTCTCAAGTTATTGTTTTGGCTTCGAAATACTATTAATAGGTATGATTACCAGGAAGTGATAGCGAGCCAGGTTATGGCTTTAATAGCTATATATTGGTTCGTAAGTTTTGGAAGAGTTACTGGTTTACTAGGAACACGAGAACAGCGGTGCTGTTCCTTTATGTGGAGTTTTTCACAGGCGATATTATCATTCCGGGGTATATGGCTGGACTTACACCAACATTATGTTTATGAGTCTTTTACATCTTTTAGTGGTTTCAAAGTAATCTTTGTTTTTCTCTGGTTTGACACAGGACTCGGGTACTGGGAAGAATTCACCAGATCGAGTCTTCGTGATTATGTTAAGAGAGGAAGAACTTTTGTTACTTTAAATGGTAATTATTTTTATGAGCAAGGTGAGATCATGGATGGTGTTTTGAGTTCGGCTTGTGACGGAATTCTAATAAGGATTATGATTTCTAATATGATAATGAGTTGGCTAATGGACTGTGGTGGGCTACAAGCCGGTATTGTTATAAGCCATGGATTTAATAATCAGGGGTTCAAAGTTCAACGATGTCAACACAAAGTTTGTCACAGATTTTTTTGGGATGTATATATTATTCGTGTATATGGGGCGTTACTTTTGTTTAGTCAATCTATGTATTTTAAATGGCATGTCTGTGTTTTTCTTTAGGATGTTTGTGATTGAAACATTAGTATTTGTAATGTTGATACACTGTGAGTATGGGTCTTTCATGTGGTTTAGGGGCTGTAATGTGTTTTATGACACACCGAATATAAGGGCTTCACCGAGTCCCCTCATAAACAATAACTTTAATGAGTATTTTAAGTTGGAATTGTAGAGATGCAGGTAGTTCGGATACAATTCAACGTATCCGTGATTTACGTCGTCAGTATTTTTCGGATTTTCTGTTTCTCATGGAAACAAAAATTTGCTTACATGGATAGTTTAAAATCAAGTTTGGGATATGATTTTTTACACACGGTTGAACCCAATGGACGAAGTGGTGGATTAGCCTTAATGTGGAAAGGTTGTTATGCAGTTGAAATTCTCAATAGCGATAATAGAATTATTGATCTTAAAGTCACAATGGGATCTCTTAATTTTTTCCTTTCATGTGTATATGGAGACCCTGTTAGAGCAAAGAGACAATATTTTTGGGATAGATTAATGGATATAGGTGTGATTAGACATGAGGTTTGGCTTTTGGTTGGTGATTTCAATGAACTAATGCACAATGGTGAAAAATTGGGAGGAGTTATTAGAGATGATAACACTTTTTTTGATTTTCGAAACATGCTGGAAGCATGTAAAATCAGAACGATGAGGAGTACAGGAAATACCCTTTCATGGGTTGGAATGAGGGATCATAACTGGGTACAATGTCGACTTGATAGAAGTTTGGGTAATGATGAATGGTTTAGACTCTTTCCACAATTGTCTACTGATTATATGAGTATGTGGCCTTCTGATCATAGACCCCTACGCATTGAGTTCGCCCTAGAACCTGAAAATTTACATCGGGGAAGATTTTATTTTGATAAACGGATGTATGGAAAGAGAGGGGTCGAGGAGGCCATTGTTCGCGGATGGGATACAAAAAATATTAACTCAAATCTAAGTGTCCTTGATCGGATTGCTAGATGTCGGTCGGAACTATCCAAGCTTAAAAAGACAAGTGATTGGAATTCAAAAACAAGAATAGAACGGCTACAGATTGATTTGGATAAAGAGAGCTCTAAGCAATTTCCCATTTATAGTATGGTAAGGAGGTTAAGACAGGAATTGGCTACAGCATATAGGGAAGAAGAGATCTTTTGGAGGCAAAGAAGTAGAGAGGAATGGTTACGAGAAGGGGATAGAAATACTACTTACTTTCATAACGTGGTTAAAGGGAAAAAGATGAGGAATAAAATCTTAATGCTTAAAGATATTTTTGGCAATGAACAATATTCTGAAGGGTGGAAAGGGCATATTGCCACTGAATATTTCAGAGATTTGTTTACAAGTTCAAACCCAAGAGAATTGGAAACTTTGTTTGAAGGTTTTGATACTAGGGTTATCTCAGAAATGAACACAGTGTTAACCAAAGAGATTTTATCAGACGAAATAAAAAAGCAGCTTTTGGGATTAAGAGTAGTAGTGCCCTGGAGAAGATGGACTTACTGGTTATTTTTACCAGAAATATTGGCATATTGTCGGACAGAAAATTATAGATGATGTTCAGGGATTTTTTAAAACAGCCATCCACCCTGCTGGATGGAATCATACACAATTGTTCTTGTTACCAAAAATTTTACAGCCTACGGAGATGAAGGACATGCGTCCCATTAGTCTTTTCACTATCCAATACAAAATCATTTCCCGCATTCTTTGTGATCGGATGAAATCGATTTTGCCTAATATAATTTCGGAAACTTAAGGTGCCTTTGTTGGAGGCAGGTTAATTACAGACAATGTCATTATAGCACATGAATTGGTTCACGGCCTCCGCACTAATGACAAAATTGGTAGAGAAAGTATGGCTATTAAAACGGATATGTCAAAAGCCTATGATCGGGTTGAATGGAATTTTCTTGAAGTGCTACTTGAAAAACTAGGATTTGAAAGGAAATGGATCGTTTGGATTATGACTTGCATTTCCACGGTCACTTTTTCTGTGTTACTAAATGGACGTTCTCATGGATTTATTAAACCTAAAAGAGGTTTACGTCAGGGTGACCCTCTATCTCCTTTTTTGTTCATCTTATGTGCTGAAGCTCTAGTCCATGTTTTAAACAGAGCTGAAGCACAAGGTATATTACATGGTATAAAACTAGCTAAAGATAGCCCTTCTGTTCATCATTTGTTATTTGTGGATGACAGCTTGTTGTTATGTGAAGCCTCTATTCAGGATAGTGTGGAAATTTTGGATTGTTTGAAAATTTATGGAGAGGCATCTGGGCAAATGATCAATCATTTGAAGTCTTCCATCATCTTTGGGAAAAATGTAACCGATGATACTAAACAATCTATAAAGAGTTTTTTGGGCATCGACAAGGAAGGTGGTGAAGGATCATATCTCGATCTCCCTGAATGTTTTCAGGGATCAAAAAAAGATCTTTTAAATTCTATTAAAGAGAAATTAGAAGGCAGATTACAGGGCTGGTATTCCAAAACATCGTCAATGGGAGCAAAGGAAGTTTTAATAAAATCGGTTGCTCTAGCTCTCCCAATATATGCAATGTCTGTTTTCCGGTTACCAAAAGGGCTTTGTGAACGAATTACGAGTGCGATTATTGAGTTTTGGTGGAGTAGCGGGGATAAAAAAAAAAGAAAAATCCCCTGGGTTTCATGGGAAAAACTGTGTAAACCCAAAGAACAGGGGGTATGGGGCAGGGTTTCATGACATTGGTCGTTTTAATCAGGCTTTACTCGGAAAACAAGCTTGGCGAATCTTGAATAATCCTGATTCCTTGGTCTCACGTATTCTTAAAGGTAAATATTTTAAAAATGGTGATTTTCTGGATTGTGGTATGGGAACACGTCCGTCTTATGCATGGCGGAGTATCATGCATGGTAGAGAGTTACTTAAAAAAGGTTTGTATCGTCACATTGGCAACGGTGTTACTACCAATGTTTGGGCTGAAAACTGGATTATTGATATTATTCCTCGACCACCTATGTACCGGGAAAATAGCACCATTGATCTAACGCTGAAAGTTTCAGACTTATTCTTAGAGGGGTGTGGGAACCGAAATCCACACTGTCGATTTTCCGTCAAATATAGAAACTTAGGATGAAACCCTAATTTTCCCGAGGTCCTGGATCTCTGCGAAAATCACTAAAACAAACGAATTCAAGAGAATATGGATGAACAATAAAGAATAGAGAGTAAGAACTTGTGCGAAAACTTTTATTAAATTAGAATCGACAACTGTTACAAGAAGAATTGAAGAACTAAGACGTCGAAACGTTCTAAGGATCTGAATTTCTAGTCTTAACGCTAAGTCCTAAATTCCTAAGCTAACAGCCGTCTTTTTAGGTCTAACTTTCGTCCTCCTCTTCTGCCCTACGCCTCTGGTTTATATACTCCTTGCCTTGACGGTTCGATCTTCCCATTTCGCCCAGATTTGAGTATTTCGGGAATCTTCCATTTTTCTCGATCCTTCCTTTTCTTCTGCGGAAATCTTCTATTTATCTTCAAACTTGCCTTTTATTTTCCTTCTGTGAATAAACCGTCAAAACGTTATTGAATCTTCGGGTTAGATTCCGTTAAGATTGCGAGATGGGTTTTTATCGCGTTTTAGGTCCTTCCGAGCTGTTTTGCGATAAATCCGTTTTCCGACTTTTTACGGGATCGTTTCCTGATCTGACATCATTTTTAATAAATTCCTCGAGTTAATCGTAAAGTCTTACGATTTACTCAACTTTTTATTAAAATACCTTTTTTACGATTTACACGACGTTTATCATAAAAAAAAAACGCGTTTTTTATGATTTCTACGAGAAATCTCGACTAAATCGTATAGTTTAGGCAATGTTCGGTGTTTCATTTAACCGTTGTCGTTTTATACGATTTCTTCGAGTTCTTTATCGAGAAAGCGAAGTTTTACGGTTTTTATCGTAAAACTTGAATGATAGGTCGGATCGAGATGGAACGGGAGACGTTTCGGCCATGGTTCAGAATGAGACCGTGTCGAAAGACGTAAGTTTTGAATCGGGGATGCGGGAGATCGAGGCGCGGGATATCCGAGAAGTCTTTAGTTCGCCCATCGGCGAACTAGTTGAGTGACTCTTAGTTCGCCCATCGGCGAACTAGTCGTGACTAGTTCGCGTTTTACGGCTGTTTCGGTTTTTTGAGGTTTCGTAAAACGATTCTTCGAGTTTTATAAAACGTTTCTTCGAGTTTTATAAAACGATTCTCGAGTTTTATAAAACGATTCTTCGAGTTTTATAAAACGATTCTCGAGTTTTATAAAATGATTCTTCGAGTTTTATAAAACGATTCTCGAGTTTTATAAAACGATTCTTCGAGTTTTATAAAACGATTCTCGAGTTTTATAAAACGATTCTTCGAGTTTTATAAAACGATTCTCGAGTTTTATAAAACGATTCTCGAGTTTTATAAAACGATTCTTCGAGTTTTATAAAACGTTTCTTCGAGTTTTATAAAACGATTCTCGAGTTTTATAAAACGATTCTTCGAGTTTTATAAAACGATTCTTCGAGTTTTATAAAACGATTCTCGAGTTTTATAAAACGATTCTTCTAGTTTTACAAAACGATTCTCGAGTTTTATAAAACGATTCTTCGAGTTTTATAAAACGATTCTCGAGTTTTATAAAACGATTCTTCGAGTTTTATAAAACGATTCTCGAGTTTTATAAAACGATTCTCCAGTTTTATAAAACGATTCTTCGAGTTTTATAAAACGATTCTCGAGTTTTATAAAACGATCTCTGAGTTTTATAAAATTAATTTTGCGGAAAGTAATGATCCCCTTTTTACAGAAGTTATCGCAGACGTTGATTTCGAGATTACGATTTTTGACACCAACAGTTAGCCCCCCAGTCCGCAATTTCTTAAGGAAATTTTGCGGTCGGATGGAGTTAGATTTTAATCGGAATCTACGGCTGAGATTCGTCTTATTACGAGGGAGAGCTCTCCTTTTTCTATAAGTATTGGATCATTACTTCTCATATCTTCCACCTTTCAAGTTTCTCTCCAACTTCTCTCTAGAAAAATTCTTAAGATGTCTTCTTCCCNATTCGTCTTATTACGAGGGAGAGCTCTCCTTTTTCTATAAGTATTGGATCATTACTTCTCATATCTTCCACCTTTCAAGTTTCTCTCCAACTTCTCTCTAGAAAAATTCTTAAGATGTCTTCTTCCCAAGGTGATCAGCAAAACTGTGAGGTCCCATCCGGTGACAATCCTCCGGCATATCCGCAGGATGCTCGGATTTTCGAGTTTCTCTTGTTTCAAGACGAGATGGATCGTAGCGATGCTGAGGAAGACGCCGTGTCGAGCAACGTACCCCCAGTGGATTCATCCGTCCTTGCAAGAGAAGTCAGGGCTATTTTGGACGAAACGGCGGATGCGGTAGTGGGCTCCTCGGCGGGAGTTGCCACTGAACCGTCGGGTGCGCCTGCTGTTTCGCCCCTCCTTGCAGCCGAAAACGTCACTGTTTCTGCTGAGGTCGGACTAACTGTAGCCCCCACCATGATAGAGCCAGTCGTGTCTCCAGCCGTGATCAAACCGGTCGTGGCTCTTACCGCCGTTGAATCAGTTACGACTCCTGTCGCAGTTGAACCGGTTGCAGCTCCTAATGCGGTTGATCCAGTTACGATTCTGGGACCTCCTGCTCCGGCTAAGAGGGTGATTGTCTTGGGACTTCCGGCGCTTAGCGCGACGCTGCCTGCTTCAGCTAAAGGCCGCAAGAGAACTCGTCTGAACCCTGATGCTCCTGCGAGAAAGAGAGCCGTGAAGGGTTCCGAGACCGGGGCTTCGTCTAGCAATACAAAACATCTTTATTTTTATATATGTTTATAATAATTTACTTCAATGGAAAGTATATTTTGTTTTCGCTATATTGTTTTTTAAGTTTTTTTGTTAGAAACCACAGATTTGTCTAGTTAATAAGAACATTTGATTTTTCAATTGATTTATTTATTTTTCCTTGTAATGTTTATTCTACTTTTATAATAAGTATTTAAAATAAATTACTCCGAAAATAGTTTGAAGTCCAATACATAAAACATGAATTAATTTAAAGTTTAATACATAAATCATTTATTATTTTTCTATCTTATACACGTATTTCTGTATTTATTGTTACCTTTTTTCTTTTATACAATTTCTTTTAACTCTATTGATTTAGATAATAATCAAAGTAAAATTATATAAATGATTTTTTTCTAAGATTTGCTCTACAGTATAACAATCTAATATTGGTTTAATTTAATTTAAAAATATACATTTTTAATATATTTTAAATAAACTATATCATGAAAACTGATTAGACTTTCAGCAAATATTATTGTTAGTTTATAGAGTAGAATTGTTGTTTTCATGTTTATTTGATTTCCTTTTGAAGAAATTTTTTTTACATTGGTTTAATTCAATATGGAATATTACTTTATTATTTACTTTTCAATTTTTAGCATATTTTAATCGTATTCGACGTTTCCCCACAAAATCCTAAAAATCATAGCAAATGGGTAACCCAAACAATCATCTTCGGCGTTTTTCTCTAAGCTATCTTCAACTCATTTGCAAAACCCAACCCTCCAGCTGATCCACCGTGACTTGATGTTAGGAGTTTTTGAGACTCCTAAGACAAATGTTGTAGTATAAGAGATTGTCGAACCAGTTCTGAGGGAATTTTAAAGCACTGAGAATGCAAGTACTCACTTAATCTAAGTGCAATCGAATAAATGATGGTTTTAAACTATAACTAAGAATAAGAAAAGCGATAACTAAAATAACTTTCTTGATTAAGAGAAAGGAGAACTCATGGGAGTAGGGATTAGATCTTGGGTGATCAAGTTTCGAACTAAGGATGGCAAATGATCAATCAAACTATCGACCTTAAGCCTAGACACAATTATAAACAAGCTCTATGTCTAGATGAATGTTCATTTGCTAGCATATCTCAAACATCAAATGTCTTTGGTTGAATAATATGAAAGCAATCATTACTAACAAGTCTATTAGCTATCTTAGCACCTTTAACAACAAATGTCTTTGGCAAAGTATACTAAAAGCATAGGAGAGTTGTCTCAGGCATTTCATCGAACACATTTTGGGTGGGAAATGCCTATTGATCAACTTTTGAGTGGTTAACCAGAAGATGCATTATGAATACTCTACTAGCAAGGAGCAAGAATGATCTACACTAAAACAACCTAGAACTAACCTAATCACCCTTAATTTCCCTAACCCATGAATTCAAAAGGTGATTTACTCACTAATCATCATGATTACTCTTAAACATATGTTAGATTCAAGCTTAATCATGTAGATGATGAAATAGAAAAGTAAAACAAAGGTTTTTCAATGGTTTCTCTTCAAGAACAAAGATGATCTGCCTGGTAGGCTACAAAGAGTACTTAAACTTAGGTTTTTCCAACTCAAAACTTCAAAAACGAAATTGCAAAAAGGTCCTCAAAACAAGTATTTTTCGTCCAAACATAGGCGCGCAGCGGGGTCACAACCCCGCTGCACAACCCCGCTGTGGGGCTTTCCATAAAGCCGAGTGGCCCTCCTGACTCCGTCCCGGGGGTCCGCTGTGGTCTGGGCCGACCCCCTGACCCCGCTCCAGGATGCTCGCCTCTAGTAAATTGGTCATAACTCCTTCATTACATCTTCAAACGACTTGAAACCACTTCCATTAGAAAGCCAACTCAACTCGCTGTGTCTCCACAAAATATTAGCAACAGAAGATTTCTTGAAAGGCTCCATCCATGCTCATCTTTCAGACCCTTTTGGATCACAATGCTCCTAAACATCTCAAATCACTTCATGGCACATTCCAACACTTAATAAGGACAATGAATGCAAAATGCAACCTAGACATGGCTAAATCCTAATCTATATGATGAAAATGCTCATGGATGAATGGGTAAAACAATGCAAATATGCAAGATATCAACTCCCCCAAACTAGTTCTTTACTTGTCCTCAAGTGAACTTTCTAGAACTTATGGGAAAAGAAGTTTGAAGGTGGGAGCTCATAACCAAAATAAACACATCTAAGAACTCAACTTAACATCCTAAAGAGACATTCCAAGTAGAATGAGCACACTCTCTTATCACACTCTAGCTTCTCTAGGCCTATCAACACACTCTTATGCCTTTAAGCAAGATGCAATACTTTTCAATTTACAAGTCTTTAAACCAGCTCTCACATTAGTTCACACACACACACACACAAAGTGAATTCTCACAAATGGGCACATGATCTCAATCATTTGGCTAGGCAAGCAAAAGGTCTNTTCTTTTCTCAAGGTACACTTTGTTTCAACTTTCTCATGATCTCTCATTCAAAACCCAAGATATTAACTTTAGAACACATAAACCCACCCACCATCCTAGATGCTAGCTCAAAAGAGGTTCCTATGCTAGCAAGAGATGAGAACAATCCTATGTCGCCTCCAATACTCTCAAGATTTTGCACATGACAAGCTATCAAAATAAGGCCTCACTCATGCAAATTAAATGTTTGGTCTCAAAAGAATGGCTTGGGTTCAAATTAAGGGTGAGGAGTACCATTTGGGTTAACAAAAGAGTGGTAAAATGGAATAAGATAACCCAAATGTGTATGAGATCCATGATCAAGTATGCAAGTGCCCATATGCAAGAGAGATTAAGTTTATTAAGCCAAATTTCAGACTGGAGCTGGTTTTAAGAACAATGTCGATTTAAAGCAAACAAACATGTTTCAAGAAAAGTTTTCAAGGCTCGAAGCGTGCAAGGTTTTCAAGAGATGCTTAAGCTACTTGATATGTCTAACTAGGGTGTCACTTTGAGCTCTTGACAAGTGTTCTTTTCAAGGTGTTTCAAAATAATGGCTACCAATGCATATGAATGCAAGCTATATGCTCTAGACTCTCCTAGAAATGCAAGTGATGCAACCTACATGATTTTTTTTTTGGGTTTTCAAAATTTTCAATTTTTTGGTTTTTCTATGCATATAAGTATGTAATGCATTGCATGAGACTCATGACAAGAAAACAAAACAAAACACAATGTGAGACAGTAGACTCTCCCCCAAACTTACTTCACACAATCCCTTGTGTGAGAGTAAACGTGGAAGAGAGATCAAAAGAGAGATAAAATATGAATGAACTAAATATTTACAAAGCTAAGAATGCACTTACTTGGAGTTAGTGAGAAGGAGGGTCCTTCCCACCTTCAAGAGTGATGGTGGCTCTTGCACTGGAGAATGGCTTAGACCTTCCCTTGCATTTGATCTTGTACTCAATGGCTCCATGAGCAGATTTTGTTGCTCCACTTACCCCCTCCTTTTGAGCACTTCCCAAGTGCTCTAACTCTTGGGAAGACTTGCCAGCAAGATCTTCTTTCTCAGTTACAGCCACTTCAGCTTTGGTTTTCTCAATGGATGTGTCTTCAGAAGTGATTGTTCCACAATACCCAGCATCCATTGGGGACTGGATTGGGTAAGAGACAGCCTTGTTCACATTGAGGAGTGTGACCCTCTTGTTTGGGAAGTCAATACATGCTCCCACTATTGTGAGGAATGGAGTTCCAAGGATCAAAGGAAGTCTCTTCTCAGTTGCCATCTTCAGGACTGTGAGGTCTATAGGGATTGTGCATTCTCCAATCTTCAAAGGGTAGTCCTTGATGAGGCCAATGGGGGTTGTAGAAGATGAATCCCCAAACATGAGAGAAGATGTGTTTGGCTCCATGCTTTCAATACCAAGACTCAAGTGGTAAAGGTAACTCTAGTGTAACTGTAACCGTCCACTATCCACAAGAGCATCATTCATGGTGATTTTACCAAGGGAGCAAGACAGAGTGAACTTCCCTTGTGACTCTAGCTTAGGGAGAGACTTTGGAGGGACTTGTGGATCAATCAGTGATGTAGAGATGTCTAGAAGCTCTGCTACTTTTTCTTTGTGAGCTACAATGTCCTTGATGAGCATCATTTGGACATAGGCCTCTTGCATTGTATTAAGCTCTGGAAGTTTAACTCCAACATCACTCAAATCATTCCTGAACTTGGAGATCACCTTCTTTTGAGCTTTAGTGATGATCTTCTTTGGAAATGAGAGCTTGTCATAAGGAGATATCTTAGCTCTGACTCCAACTGGCTGCACAACCTTTTCCTCAACCTTTTCTACAACCTGAGCGTCAGCCTTGGCTACAATCTGTCTCTCATCCTGCACAAGTTCAGATTCATAGAAGAGTCTTTCAATCTCATCTACCTCTTTCTCATAATCATTCACTTCAGTCCCACAGGTAGCAGCAGAGATAAGAACATTGCAATGGTCTTTCCCTGGACGCTTAAAGGTAGAAGTTATAGAAGAAAACTGGTTCTCCAAAGCCCGAAACTTGTTGTTGAGGTCAGTGTAACTCCCATCCATCTTGGGGTGGAGGTTCTTCAGCTCATAGCCAACATGTTTTTCACTTCTAGTCTGAGACTCCAAGATCTGTTTCAGAAGAGCATCAGTGCTAGTTTCCTGAGGAGTAGAGGTAGAAGTGTTAGCTTGTTGTTGAGAAGGTTGGTTTCCCTTGTTGGTGAAGCCAGGAGGTGGGTTTTGCTGAGGCTGATAGCTGCCTTGCTGGTTGTTCCTTTGCTGGTATCCTCCTTGTGGGTAGTTGTTATAGTGAAAATTGGGTTCCTTCTTGTACCAACTACCATTGTTGTTAATGAAACACAACTCTTCATGGCCCTCTATTCCATCCACTTCATTGGTCACAGCGTTTGGTGCTTGGCTTGTGTTCCCAAAAAAGTTCAGCTGCTCTTGTGTAGCTTTGTCGGCAATGAGGATGTCAATCTTATCTTGTAGAGCCTTCAGTTCCTTCCTTGTCTGCTTGTCATCACCTCTACTACCTCTGTCATGATCTTCGCTGTAGACTGCATCACTCTTAACCATGTTGTCTACCAGCTCCTCTGCATCCTCTTCAGACCTTCCCAAGACGAACCCATTGCTGGATGTATCCAATCTTGCTCTGTACTTAGGAAGAGCACCTCTGTAGAATGTACTCAGCAAGCTCTCTTTGGAGAAACCATGGTGTGGGCATTGTGCTTGATATCTCTTGAATCTCTCCCATGCTTCGCTGAATCCTTCCAAGTTCTTCTGTTGAAAGCTGGATATCTCGTTCCTCAACTTAGCAGTT
>CAKOAT010942932.1:141664-167191 GCA_932364175.1 Eruca vesicaria subsp. sativa | reverse complement strand
TTCAAACGCCCGGATATCTGGAACTCTTGGAACAAGGTTTGTTGTGCCTTTGCTCCTCAAGTTCATACACCTGAAATCCAAAGAGAGATGAAGATGAAGAATCAGTAACAAAATAAAAGAAAAATGACTTAGTCTCAAGCAAGTGACTAAATCTCAATGTTTAAATCTACTCAGAATTTGGCAACGGCGCCAATTTGATGTTAGGAGTTTTTGAAGCTCCTAAGACAAATGTTGCAGTATAAGAGATTGTCGAACCAGTTCTGAGGGATTTTAAAGCACTGAGAATGCAAGTACTCACTTAATCTAAGTGCAATCGAATAAATGATGGTTTTAAACTATAACTAAGAATAAGAAAAGCGATAACTAAAATAACTTCCTTGATTAAGAGAAAGGAGAACTCATGGGAGTAGGGATTAGATTTTGGGTGATCAAGTTTCGAACTAAGGATGGCAAATGATCAATCAAACTATCGACCTTAAGCCTAGACACAATTATAAACAAGCTCTATGTCTAGATGAATGTTCATTTGCTAGCATATCTCAAACATCAAATGTCTTTGGTTGAATAATATGAAAGCAATCATTACTAACAAGTCTATTAGCTATCTTAGCACCTTTAACAACAAATGTCTTTGGCAAAGTATACTAAAAGCATAGGAGAGTTGTCTCAGGCATTTCATCGAACACATTTTGGGTGGGAAATGCCTATTGATCAACTTTTGAGTGGTTAACTCAGAAGATGCATTATGAATACTCTACTAGCAAGGAACAAGAATGATCTACACTAAAACAACCTAGAACTAACCTAATCACCCTTAATCTCCCTAACCCATGAATTCAAAAGGCGATTTACTCACTAATCATCATGATTACTCTTAAACCTATGTTAGATTCAAGCTTAATCATGTAGATGATGAAATAGAAAAGTAAAACAAAGGTTTTTCAATGGTTTCTCTTCAAGAACAAAGATGATCTGCCTGGTAGGCTACAACGAGTACTTAAACTTAGGTTTTTCCAACTCAAAACATCAAAAACGAAATTGCAAAAAGGTCCTCAAAACAAGTATTTTTCGTCCAAACATAGGCGCGCAGCGGGGTCACAACCCCGCTGCACAACCCCGCTGTGGGGCTTTCCATAAAGCCGAGTGGCCCTCCTGACTCCGTCCCGGGGGTCCGCTGTGGTCTGGGCCGACCCCCTGACCCCGCTCCAGGATGCTCGCCTCTAGTAAATTGGTCATAACTCCTTCATTACATCTTCAAACGACTTGAAACCACTTCCATTAGAAAGCCAACTCAACTCGCTGTGTCTCCACAAAATATTAGCAACAGAAGATTTCTTGAAAGGCTCCATCCATGCTCATCTTTCAGACCCTTTTGGATCACAATGCTCCTAAACATCTCAAATCACTTCATGGCACATTCCAACACTTAATAAGGACAATGAATGCAAAATGCAACCTAGACATGGCTAAATCCTAATCTATATGATGAAAATGCTCATGGATGAATGGGTAAAACAATGCAAATATGCAAAATATCATGACTCCCCATTTTCCACTCTACAACCCTCTCGTTTTTTTGACTGAACATATTACCATGTTTAAAAGATATATTATGTACTACAGTTTGGATGCGAATACTCATCGAATTAATTTTTAGAAATGTCAATTTAATATAGTAACATATTTTTCTTTTGAATAAGAGATGCTGAAACACAATTACATTTAATGGTTTATAAATGAAAAATATAACATCGAAATTGATTAAGATGACAAATTTAACATCTAAACTGATTAAGATTTTCAAAACTGGTTTATTACGTTTTGTATTTGATTTTTATAATGGTTTCATTATTTATAATTATCTATTGTTACAACACATGGGATGCACGTGGAAAATGATTAAAGTAATATATATAACAAAAGTAAGTAACTTTCATTTCTTACTAAACGATGGTATAACCACTACAAATGTGTTTCCATTAAATTCTTGAAATACACATAGAAACGATGGTGACCAATGAAGTCTCCATTGTCAAGATCTGGATATCGCTGCACAATCAGAAAACAAAGATGGTTAAACGGTGATCATCTCTCTAACTCAAAGACAATCCCTCAAGATGATGCAAAACCCGCAACTGTATAGTTATGCTTATGCATCAAAAACAAATATCTTATACAACTCCTTCATATGAACCAAAATACCAACCTAGCTAGAAGATTATCTTGGTGATCCCTTTTGCAATGAGAGATTTTTTTTTTGTATGAATCGGTATTGCGAAACAGCCAAGAAGCTCGACGGTACTGCGCAAGCCTGGGCTGAAGACTGATAAGCAGACACCAGTTCGGGTGCACGTAGAGAAACTACTCACCACAATGTGTTTCAGTAAAGGCCTCATGTCTCATAGGTACTAATAACATGGATGGTTAACTTTGTGAATAATGCAGCTGCAAAAAGAAGAATGTGATACTTCATTACTTGAGAAAATCTTATTGTGAAGCATGAATTAACAGAGAAAAGTATGAATGATTCACAAACGTATGTTCACATTGTAAATTACGATTCGTTGCAGGCCAATGCAATAAAGGACTCCATCCCAATTTCAGACGCATAAATACACATGAGATACACAATCATCTTAAAGTCCATAAAATCATAAGAACGTAATGAAAATAAAGAGATGGAACGTTAAAGTTAGAAGTCATTCCCAAACAACCTAAATTGACACTGAAGCACAGTAATGACTCATCAAAAGAAGATAAGTCAAAGGCAACATAACAATGAAATTCACTAGGTGCCATTCAAACAGGAAAGAGCCAATAATAACAGCAGTGACTATAAAAGCAATACATGTTAGCTGTCTGTTCCATTAAAATAATTCTATAATTATAACAAACTGTCACTGAACGTAACTATTTTTCTGCAATATACTAACATGTCGGTTTACCTTCTAGATTTCGTAACATATCGGATGAGATGACTCGCAGGTGAAACAACACGAACATCGATCAACAAGGAGAGTCCTCCCGAAGACGCATCTCAGAGTCCTCTTGAAGACGCATCTCACACATCTCTTACATTTACGTCAACCACAAGCATGTCGATTCACATAAGTTCACCACCACGTCTTGGATTTTTCGCCTCCCAGAACCGGAGCAGGCGCACCTCGACGGTAGAAGAGCAACGGTCAGACTTCAGATTGGAAAAAAAACCTATACAAAGCTATTAGAAACAGATTAAGTAGTGTGAGAAAGGTTTGTGAATGATTCTTAGATGATGGAGAAGAACCTACATATACATGTTCCCCCACCGTCTCTAAGATGATAAGAAGAGAGTGATTACAGATCGTGGGGGGGAGTAGTAAATGTTATTATCAATGTGTGATGGAGATTTATCTCAACCGGGAATTGCCAAATAGAAATGGTTGACAGGAAAATCAATGACGGTTACAATGAGGGTGCACGAAGAACCTTTCTTTCGCAGAGGGAAGAGAGAGGCAGTACAGATTAACGCAGTCAACAGGTCTGGGACTGAAATAATTTTGGGTCAGAAAGTCAAAATGTCCATATCATGCTAAATTAATAAAAACACAGTGTTTAACATGATGGACACGTGTCAGCTCGGGAGAAAGTGAATATCTAACGTGGCAGAACAGTTGAGAAGAAAAGTCTACTTTATATAATTAGATAATAATTATTAATTTATGTTTATATTGGAATCATATATTTATTTTAAAAAAATCAAAATTTATTTTTTTTATTAAATATATCATTTTCTACATTGATTCAACTCAGGATATATTAAACTTATTAGTTTATTTATTAATTATTAAGTATTAATTTATCAATTTATAGTGTTAATGTCCATATATAAATCAATGTTACACAAATGAAATACTAGATGTAGATTTATAAATGTGATAACCAAGTTACATATCCAATAATTGTATGACGGAAGAGGAATAACTTATGCTTAGATAACTTTTCCAATTGAAAATTAGACATAGAGAATTGTTAGCATTAGTAAACCTAACACATCAAAATCACAATAATTATTTGATAACCAAGTAACATATCTACTAATCCTATGACAGAAGAGGAACAAAAGTTATGCTTGGATAAATTTTGAGAGAATTATTTATATATAGTAATTATTAATTTATGTTTATATTGGAAGCATATATTTATTAAAAAAAATCAAAATTTATTATTTTATTAAATTATGTCATATTCTTCATTGACTCAACTCATGACATATCAATTTATTAGTTTATTTATTAATTACTAAGTATTAATTTATCAATTTCTAGTGTTAATGTCCATATATAAATCAACTTTATAGAAATGAAATACTAGATGTGGAGAACCTGATGAATCTCGAGACCATTTATTTATTGCTTGCTCTTACACTTTCACTCTTTGGATCAGTGTAGTTGGGTACCTGCTGGGAAGAGACCCTGATCCGGACTGGAGCACCACGATTGAGCTCATGTTACTTCCTGTGCGTGACAACATTACCTTCATTCTTCTGAGGTTGGTATTGCAGGTCACTATATATTACATCTGGCAGGAGAGAAATGAGAGGAAGCATAATGGGGGGGGGGGTAAACCAGTTCATCATCTTGCTTAACTGACAAAGCTGTTCGAAACATGATTACATCCACAGGCTACTCCATGAAACCGAAGCTACGATACCTTATGCAGCGCTGGTTTGAAACACGCATTACTTAGGGCCTCAGCAGTTTTACATTCTTTTATTCTTCATGATTAGCTTTTGTACATAAACGTTTCTAAAGGTGATCAATAAATTTACAATTTCATCAAAAAACAAAAAAATGAAATACTAGATGTAGATTTATAAATGAGATAGTGAAGTTACATATCCAATAATCGTATTATAAAAGAGGAATCTTATTATATAAAGTTAAGTTTTATCCTTCATGGTGATGTTATATCACTAAATAGAATGAGGGGAAAGTAACACATGGCATGCAAAATTAGTTTTACACAAAAAATTAATATTTAATATTAACAAAGGTTTATTTATGTGAACGCATTTATCAGTTCATTTTAAGAAGTATGAATCTTTTTATTTTGAGATATAAAAAGTATATTAAAAGTATCCATAGATTCAAAAAAATGTATAAGGCTGAAAATAATCTATAGTTTATATTCTTATATATTTTATTTTATCAACATTGACAAATGTTAGAAATTACTTATATAATAAAACAACAAGTTATAAATAGTGGAGTTTAATGTTATTAATAATATAATAAAATATAAATAGTGAAATTTAATGTTATTCTTATTTTTAATAAATTAAGAGAAATAAATACTCACTAAATTTGAATATATATATATATATATATATATATTATGTGTGTGTATGACTAGATTTTTAATAGTAGCACATTAGGAATTAATATGCATTAAATATACATGAATAAAATAAGAATACAAATTATATCAAAAGGAATAAACACATCAAACAAATACAAAGATTCCCACATAAATTGACTGAAAATAATCCATAATTTATATTTTAGATATTTTATTTTATCATCATCGACAAATGTTAGAAATTATTTATATAATAAAATAAAATATATAAATAGTGAAATTTAATGTTATTCTTATTTTCAATAATTTAAGAAAAATCAGATACTCACTAAATTTGAATATATGTATTTTTATGTGTGTGTATCACTAGATTTTTAATAGTAGCACATTAGGAATTAATATACAGGAAAAAAATCATAATACAAACTAAATCAAAAGGAATAAACACATCAAACATATACAAAGATTCTCACATAAAGAATATTGTATGTTGTTGTTAAAAATGATCTTGTATACACACTAAATTTATATCAGTTACTGCATATAAAAGGTAATCGAACGCATAAAAATAACTATGTGCTTTTATGAAAAACAAACAAAACATAAAATATTATAATACTAAAAAGAATATAATATTACAAAATATGTTTGACAGTAGATAAAAATAAAAATTTCCAAAACATAAACGGACATCAAATTTTGATAGAGATGGTGAAATGTTTATTTGAACATGTCATTCATTGTATCATAGACAAAGTAAACACTAAATAACAATCAATTATCTTGAAACGAATACACAGAAGATGAAGACAACATAAATCTGAATATCAGGTGTATAACCTGACAAAATAATATGTCATTAGCTTAACACCATCTTGCCTTGAAATCTTTCACCTCATAACACCACTTCAGTGGCCGCTAAGATCTCACAGTTTTTTTTCCAATCAAATAGAATCAGAAAAAATAAAATGGAAAAGAAAAGGAAAATGAGAAAATATTGTTACGTTCACTATATCTAGCACAATGATAAGTGTGTGTTTATCTCTTTTGAAACAGTAATAAAAAGTAAATGGGAGTAAATATATTTCCACTTGATTGATAGTTTTTAAGAATAAGTTGGAGAAAAATGAGCACATAATACCATAGGCTCGAGAATAGAACTTGAAAAAATACACAACTATATCACACTGATCTGTATAACATATCCCAAAAAAAAACATGAAGTGAACCCTAAATATAGCCACCGAAACATCGAATAATTTAATAACTTCTAAATCTTTATATTTAATATTTTATTTTTAATGAAACCAAAAAAATGACATTAATCTTTTTGTTAAAAAAATAATCATTTAGTGAAAATATATAATATAACTAAAAATAAATTTATAATTATAATAATTAAAATTATTATAATTATAATAAGTATTCATTTAGTGAAAATTTATAATATAATTAAAACAAATAAATTTACAAATGTAATAAATAAAATTCATGAGAAAGAGGATAAATAAGTTTACGCTATTAATCTTTATACATTTCATTAGATATATACAAACGAAAATAAAATACAAAATCTCACAGATTTTTAGTTCCCTTTTTACTACCAAATTTAAGGTTAACCTAGAATACAAAACAATATAAAAATAATTAACAATTAATACCTAATGAAAATAGTTTAAAAACCAAGAACTAATAAGATATAAAAATAGACTAATTAAAAGTTAATTATGCTATGTGATATAACTTGAGTTTAATAAAAAGTTTTTTTCTGTGTTTAATGAAAAGATTTAATTGTAAATAAAAGTTACAAAATACTTAAACATATTCAAAATAAATAAGTAAGTTTATAAGTTTGGAAAGATGAAAAAAACTATTATCATATTGTTTTCCTTTACGTTTCATCAAACCTAAGGAAAAAAGGATTCACACACTAAATTTTCTTTCTATTTTAGGTAAATAAGATCAAATTTAGAATAATTATAATAAAAATTCAAACAGTAAACAATGATAATAAATAACCAGACAATAGTTTACAAAAAAAATTGAAAATAAAATAATAACACACAATAAATAAAGAAACAAAAGTCGAACACATACTGATAATCATGACATACAAAATTTGGATATTAAAATTTTGAAATTCGAAAGACAAAAAACAATAAATAATTAAAAAAATATAATTATCTAACTATTTATATTTTATAATAGATTATTATATTTATATATCAAAATAACATATAACATATATAATTAAAATTTCAACGAAAATCCGGACATAGTCGGGCCAGCTCTAGTAAGTTACACTTGAATAACTGTTCCAATTGAAGATTAGGCAGAGATTATTATTAGCAGATATTTATTAGCATTAGTAAACCTAAATGCATTGAAATCACAAACGTGTTGGTAACAAATCTTCCAAACAATGTCAATTTGATAGCTCTCTAAATAATCTTATCTTGATCGCTAAAGAGATGTGTAATATCCCGAGTTGTGATATATATAAAGGCTTAAGAGAATTGATTTCGTTACCTATGTCACCTAAGTGCACTTAAGAGATAAATCCAGAGTTAAGCGTGCTTGAGCTAGAATAGTCTAAGGATGGGTGATCTATCGGGAAGTGATTTGTGATACCGTGTAAGTGAGGCCAAAGCATGGGGGAAAGTCATGTGGTGATTGCAAATCAGTAAACATGACTCTAGAACCTTGGAAAATTAACGAACTGGTCGTTGGAACGGGATGGACCTATACGGGCCAAGAGAGCAGACGTAGATGGCCCATTAGCCATGGGCGGTCGGGGCGTTACAAGTGGTATCAGAGCTGGTTAGCTATCTCCGTTCTGACTTGAGAGACGTCTTGAGACCTATCGTGGAGCGCAACGAAGACGTTGCGTTCTTTGAGAGGAGCTGAATTGTAACATCCGAGTTGTGATATATGGAAAGCCTTAAGAGAATTGATTTCGCTACCTATATCACCAAAGTGCACTTACCTTTTGGGGAGCATATCCAGAGAAAACTCCAGAGTTAAGCGTGATTGAGTTAGAGTAAGATGGATGACCTATCGAAGTGATTTGCGATACCGTTAAGTGAGGGCAAAGCACGGAAAAAGTCATATGGTAGTTAAAGGATCAGTAAACATAACTCTAGAACCTTGGAAAATTAACGGATCGACCGTTGGAACGGAATGGGCCCATGAGTCGAGAGAACGGACATGGATGGCCTATTAGCCATGGGGGCGATGTTTTCCTCAGATTTCAGCTTACATTACATATATCATTCTAGATCACACTCCGCGAAGTTACTTCTTGGATAGAAAACTTATCAGTTTTGACCTCTTGCATTTCTCTCTTTTTTTCTTAAAAAAAAAGAAGCATTTCTCTAAGTTTCCAGAGAAGCGTTGTGTCCAACTTTGAAACAGAAATGTTAGCAAACTTCGTTTATTTTGAAGGGGGAATGAGAGCAAAGGCGATTGGTTATCAAATGATCAACAGGAATGTTATCTATTAGCATAAATTATTTTTAAAAATGGTCATTACTAGCATAAAATTTCACTGCACGTTTTTGCGTTTTTGTTCAAAGTAACTGGAAGAGGTCTGGACACATGGTACTACTACACTGAAAAGCTATTTGACCACATTAATTATACCATCCATATTTGGTTCGTTCCCGTTGATAAAGAAACTACCTCCTTGCGCTTGTTGTGCTCTTCTTCTCACTCAATGCTTCAGTAAACGCGCCAATGATCTGCTGCTGCGACTCAAGCATCATCTGACAATGCTTCAGCTCCATCTCCATCCTCGTCTTCTCCATCTCCCTCATCATCTCCATCTTCGACTTCTCCACCCTCACAAACATCTCCGTCAACATCTTCACCGAAGACACAACTTCATTAATCGGGTCAGGCTCATTCATCTCCTCGTGCTTCGACCTAGAAGACGATCCATATCCACTGGAGACACGAGGATTGCTATAACCGTTGACTCGCGAAGAGCTCCTAGAGTTATGGATTCTCGGTTCGAATCCTTCCCTCTCATCATCATCATAATCCATCTCTGGAGAGAACTTGTTACTGAAGTTCTTGGGCTTAAGCCCATGAGAAGCGAAACTCCGATCACCATAAGACTTCAACGGAAACCCACCGCCGTGGCTAAACTCTCCTGAAGAAAGCTTCCCATGAGAACCCCTAAGCCTAGTTGCCTTGGGAGCTAACAAAATCTCATCATCAGAATCAGCATTGTATCTCCTTTTCAATCCGTAACCACCTCCGGAATCGTGATCTGAATCAAAACCACCGCACATTTTAACCCTAGATCTAACCCCAAACTCATCTCGAGGCGTAATCATCAAGGATCTCTTCGATCTAACCCTAAATCCATCCACACCGTTGATCTCGTCCTCGCGATCCACATCCTGATCGTACGTTTCGACAGCGGGGGAAGCCGCCACCGACGCGAACTCCATCGCGTCCAAAACAGGAAACAAATCCCACGAGGAAGAGAACTTGCCTGGTTTGTTGAGAGACCGCTGCTTCTCGCCGCGGTAACGTTTCCGGAGCTTCTCGATCTTGTGCCGGCACTGGATGGCCGTTTTCGCCGGCCCTCCCAGCGTAGGCAGCGACGCCGCGACGTCGTCCCAGTCAGCCGCGCGGAGGTTCCCACGGCGGAGAGCGAACCACTTGTCTTTGTAGGCGTCGACGAGTGCGGCGGTCTCCTCGTCGGTCCAGCACGGAGGAGGGACTCTCCTTGTCGTGGTGGTCGCGACGGTGACGGCGGTGGAAGGATCGATGGCGGTGGCGGCGGGAGATTCGTCATCGGGGGTTGACATGGCGGCGGAAAAGGAGAAATTAGGGTTGGGAGAGAGAGCGGTGGTGTTAAGGATGATAAAAGAGGCGGAAGAGGGGGCGTAGGTTAGAAAAGTTGGGAGAGGAGGTGGCCGGTTTGAGAGTTGTGCTAAAGTGCGCCGCGGATGATGACGTGTGCGCACCCGACGCACCTTCTCCACCGCCGCCGTATACGTTTAACAGACCTTATCTACCGGTTCAGTATATACCAGCGGTTTGGTTTAAGTTAATTGGCTTTTTCTTAGTGGTTTCAATTTTTTTACTTGAAATTAGTGTGGTTGGATCCGGTTAAATTTCTTCGATTTTGGAAATATTTAGTAAACCATATATTTTTATTTAAAACGGCCAGATTATATAAACTTTTAAATGTCTCTATTTTATGCACAATAAAAAAGGAAGATTATAAACTTCAAATCAAATGAGAAACGGATTGTTCGGTTTTCACGAACCGGATTCTTCTTGTTCTTGGTCAGATTTCATTCTTCGTACGGTTAACGAGACCGGTTTCTCGAGCACAGAGACATTAACGCTGTTCCAGACATCGATTCTTGTTGGTAAATCGGCAATCCTCTCAGCAACCTCCATATCTTCAGGCAGAACAGAGCCGAACACAGTGTAAGATTGCTTCCATTCGTGGTGGTTTGCTAGACTGATGAAGAATTCAGGACCCGAGCCGACCCACACAACAGAGCCACGGCTTATGGTTGGGCAATGCTCGGTTGGGATCGGCGTGAACATGTTTCCCTCGGGCTGGAGTATTCCTTGAACCATACCGTATGGTGGACCATAGGGAGCCTGTATGAACATTGGGAAAATATGAGACTTTAATAACAAGCAAAATGTATGTTCGTATGGAGAGTAGGAAGTGTGCAAAGTAATAAGGCATGAACAAGCTAGAACAAGCTAGAACGGAAAATGAACTCAACAGCTAAGATACTATAAAGTTATATTCGTGGTATGAGCACGGATACTAGCTGCTATTGGTAAGTGGGTTGTTTTTTCTTGGTTAGCTACCCATTTTGCTAGACCAAGTTAGTTTTTTAGACGTTTCTCCGAGGAGAGCTTCCATCTAACTGTGTACTGGCAAGTGGTTAAAAGGCAAATTTGTGTTTCTCACATTGTTTATATGATTCCCTTCTGAGTCCCAATATGATCCTCGGTTCTCAGCCCGATGAAACTGGCAGCCTGCGCAGTGTCGCAGAGTTAACAAACTAAGAATGTAGTATACTGAATGAGGAGCGCACTCAGGGTGAAGCTGCAACAAAAGTTAAGTATCCGCGTCAAATCAGAAAGCTTTAAACAAAAAAAAAAATTGAAACCTTCCCCTGAAGTAAAACGGAATTAAACAAAGATACTTACTTTGACATGAAGTACACCGTGTTCTGTCTCAAAGCCAACAATGCCCTGACAAGAACAAAGTAGCTGATCAGTAAATCCGAGAACGCTATTTGTTTTCATGAAAATCATAACTCGACACATTAATTTCACATATTAAACTGAGAACAAAGTGAAGGAGCAAAGCAGTTTTTAGCATCTAATCTTCCTTTTTTTTGGAGCAAATTTTTAGCAACTAATCAGGTAGACAAATCAATACAAAACAAAACAGGCTTAGTAACTTCGTGGAGTAGTAAATCTTTGAGGAAACTGTGAACACAATTAAAGTATAATGTCGTGAAATCTGATTAAAATTATTGCGTCCAGCATTTAAAAGAGCATCAACTTTGGCTATGGCGATCAACCAACGGAAGTAAGTTTTTTCAGATATGATAGATATACATATATAAGACTACCTGGCCTTGTCCGAAGATCAGCCCAGAAGTCCACATCACTTTCAGCCCACCTTCCTGTCGATCAGGCACCAATACATCTTTTTGCTTCTTCAACCAACACTACACAGAGAAATTCATTACGTCAATGTCTGTAACTTGAGCCGATGGGAAGGGCCTTTCCATCATTTCTCAAAAACTAATCACAGGTTAAAGTTAAAATCACCAAGTTTCTTCCTTTTTAGAAAACTTCGCCCTCAAGTAAGCATATTTTTCAAACACGCATGATCCAAGAACAGTAACCAATTTGTTGATACATAAACGTTAAATCAACCACAATTTGATACGATCACAGACTCACCTCTCCAAACTTGGACCCGCAAGCCTCTTTGTCCCCACAGAAGACCCAAGAATCACACAAGCAAGGTCCATCGTCGCCGCTACACATAACTTTACACGCCTTGCAACATTCATCAGACGAATTAAACTTGAAATCCGTCCCCCACTTCACCGCCGGACCCCACAGCTCCAGATTATCTACTCCATGGCAACACCCTCCGCCGCCATCTACATCCCCGTGATCTCGCGATCGGACGACGGCGGAATCGTGTGTGTGACCTTGGGGACGGAGAAGAGTAGAGAAGACAGCGTAGACGATGAGACACGATATCAGACCGATGAAAAGGAGCGCGGTGGAGGTAAAACGGCCAGGATCTCCGTCGTTTGATCGACGGGGCATGGCTGAGGATTGGTTGACGAAGATGCGAAAAGGAAAAGAATAGAGAAGTGAGGTTTCATGTGAGATTGGAGAAAGAATCTACCAATAATGATTAAAGAGATTGGTTGGTGAGTCAACTCGCGCGGCTGCCTCTCTGTAACCTTTGAACTTTCATGGAACATTGTCATCTCATATTTTTGTTTTCTTGTGCTCTTTCCGAACTTTCCCTTAATGCTACATCAATATTGAAGTCATCAAAACGGTGTCCTTTTCCGAAACCCTTTTCGTTTGAAAATCCACTGATAAATGTGCGGAAAATAAAAGCTTATACAAGCCTGCAAATGCATACACTAATCTTATATATTATTTGCAAAGTAATTTTGACATGTGACATCACCACAATCAATTTCACCATAAAAATGATGATATATCCACTAATAATGATGATATGTACACTAATAGTGATGATATGTACACTAATAATAATGACATGATTTGAAGTTAATTATGATATGTGCATCTCTTATATATTATTTGCGAAGTGATTTTGATATGTGGTATCACCACAATCAATTTCAATAAAAAAAATAATGACATCTCAACTAATAATGATGACATGACTTAAAATTAATTGTGACATGTACATTTATATTTAATGTTAATATATTATGTTTATTATTAATATTTTGAAAATTTTCTATATCTTAAAAAATTAATTAAATTTTAATTGTAATATCATTAATTTAATATTGACAAATTTTATACATATTGTTAATTATAATTTTTAATAACTATACAGTTCTTATATGAATTCAAGTTTATTTAATACATTAAACCAAAATAAATAGATAATTATTTTAATGATTTGAATTTAAATATATTACATATATATTATTAAATATAATTTAAAATAAATATTTTTTTAATTTATGCTTAATTAAATTAAATTTATAAAAATATTAGTTAAAATAATAAAAATTTATAATATTAATAATTTCATTTTAAATATAATTTAACTTTTAAAAAATTTATCACAGGAAAACATGTAGTGGTCAATTAATTCAAATTCAGTACGATGAACTAACAAAATCTGATTTTCACATGCATTGACTTATACAAGCCTGCAAATGTCCGACTTCACGTTTAAATTCACTAGCATTGTGTATTTATTATTTATAGAAACTAGTTTTTTAGACCAAAAAAATATTAAAAAATTTTAGACCAAAATATATCAACAAAAATTTTAAAAATAAATAAATAAAATTTGTCAAAACATTGATTACAATTTTTATTTACGTCTAGATTTTATTGGTTTTTCTATTATTATTCAATTTGTTTAGGTAAATATAAAATTTATTTTGAATATTTGCATTATATACCTTATATGTTATCAAAATTAAGATAATTCAAATAGTATTTATAGGTTAAAATCTATTACCCGCTTAATGTATTTTATACATTACTATATTTTGTTAAGTATGCATCATATATTCTAAGTTTCATAGGTATTGTAAAATATTGTGTGGATTTATGCTTTAACTAGTGTAGATGTATCAAAAAGAATTATATAAATAATATTTTTATTGTCTACCTAAACCGTTATATGATATTCATAACTTCATGAAAATATTACTTAGGGAATAAAATAAATTTTAACTCGATAAAAGTCTTAATGATGAAATTAAAAGTTTTTACAAACCTTAAAATGTTATTAAATTAATTATACATATACTTAAATTTAATAATATTATTTAAAAAATTAATTTTTTATGTATTGTGCTCACATTAATTCGCACATTATTCAATTACGTGAATATAAATCAAAGTAATTAAGAAAAAATGACATTATTAATTAATTTTTTGTTATTTAATTAATATTTTATTATAAGAATTTTTAGAAATTAAAAAAAAAATAATAATTAAAAAGTATACTTGTTTCTTATGAATCATTCTTAAGTTATTAGAATTTAAAATATTAGATTAGACATACATCGAGATCTTTATTTTTAAATATAAATTATTAAAAACATACATCGAGATCTTTATTTCCTCGTCCATGAATGTTGTAATTATCATCCCACCAAGTGTTTTAACACTTGTCCAAAGGATTCATTAAGGAGATTGTCACCTTCTCCATGTACAGAATATCGGAAGCAGAGAAATTTTGCATTAGAGTTGCAAAGCATCGCAGATGAAAACTTTAATGCACTTTTGCTCAGTAAGTGGCATATCTATGAGTTAAATATGTGTCATATATCTTCATACTATTGTGTCCAGCTTCCAATAAATCTCATTTGCTTTCCTTGAATCTTGAAGTGGAGTATCTAGTCAATTGAAAAAGGAAATCCTCGACGCCATCGCTCTCGAACCAGTTCCTATCAACATACAAACTCTGCAAACTCTTGTTCTTGAAATTCAAGAAGCAACATACACAATTGCTTTTTCTTTAAGCCTAGGATTTTATAAAGCCTCACTTCTCTAAGAGACTTGTTTGTTTAAGAACCCATTGGAACTCCTTCGGCCATATATAGCAAATGCAGCACTACGCATGTCATGTCTAGAGACGTCAAGAGCCATAAATGTCGATCTTGTAAGTCTTAAGAGTGTTGCTCTCAGGCGAGCTTTTGTCCCTCATGTGATTTTCACTCAAACGTGGACCTCCGTTTCCCTGTTTATATCCAAAATGGCAGATATCGATGTATGCTGAAATTGTTTTTTTTTTTTAAATTAACTTACCCATCTCCTAGTGGCTAACACAAAAGCTAAAAATTTCTTAATTTGCTCTCAATGTATATTGTTGCGGAACCAGAACCAGCTCTAGCATGAAAAATGATTGAAACGATCAATACACCAGCTTGAATCAACGTTGATAGCTATGAAAGCTCAGAGATCAATCTGGAGAAGATGAAAAAAAGCATTTAGGATTCCGACATTTTATATAACATATTATATTCAACAATTTTTTTTTACTTGAGATAACTGGGCAGAATCATGAGACTCAGGATGGAGAAGTAGCTGCAACAAAAAATGAACATGTTGTAAGCATCCATACTTTATACCTCTCCATACTAAAGCTTTGATGACTTGAGCCCTATTCTTGACTGTATACAATCCTTCAGCCAGAAAATTATCCATGATCCTGCCATATAACTCAGAGGCTCGGTTTTAGCCTCGATAATACGAAATTCTTAGTAACTTGAGGTAGCCACTTTCATTGTACTATTGAGCTTAATCACACACAGACACCAAGCAATTAAGTATAAATTCTATGGAGCAAATTCAAATCCTCTCAGTGAAGGTGTTGCATGAAAAACGAAAGAAGCTTTAAGCTTATAATGTAATAAAAAACTATAATCTGAATGATCAAATCTCATAAAAGGTTTCTTCTGGTGACCGTATACCTTGACGCCTCATTTGTTTTATGAAGGATTTTTTAGTGTATAGTTGTGACCTATAGCTCTTGGTGTGTTGCATATGTGTGATTCAGAGACAATTACCAAAAACACAGCTCCTTGATCTCTTCCTGCCAGATATGTTCTTGTGTAAATAGCTCATGTGTGAAATGCTATATTCATGTAAATTTCTTAACATGTCAATATATAGTTCACGCAGAAACATGATAGGTTATACATATTCTCACATGACCAGGCATTGTTTGGATTAGTTAATGAGTTCCTTGAGCTTTATTTTCCACGATTGTAGCAAGTTAGAAACCTACATACAAAGCATAACTGATAAATAACTTAGTCTTGATAGACATATCGAATTCTTCCAAAACTTGAGTAAATGAAGGAGAAGTATCATTGCAGCTTAGAGTCTGTGTGAAACTCTAAATTTTGTCGAGAATCTGAGCAATGTTATATATATTTTTTAAATTGTATTGAGGCTCATTCTGTCTCTAAAATATAGTCTTACCTCTGCATCCTAGCAAATTGTCATGGCAAACTAAAGATAAGACCCACTACAAATCATCAAATGATAAAAGCGAGAAAAAAACGGTTAGAAACGTACATGCACTACAAGAAAACTCGTCCATTACTAGTACGGGTTTTCCTCGTTATTTCCTAGTAAATGGTCTTTTACTAGGAACTAACGAGGAAACGCGTTTCCTTGAAACACGTTCATCGTAAAGCCTTTTTCCTCGTAAGGTCCTAGCGAATTTACGAGGAAAAGTTTCCTCGTAAAGGTGTGGTTAGATTTTCCTCGTAAACTCCTCGTAGCGTTTCCTCGTAAGCTCGTAGTAAGATTTTCCTCGTAAGCTCGTAGTAATAGCATACGAGGAAATTACTAGAACTATTTACGAGACATTACTTGGAAACCATTACGAGGATTTTGCTTCGAATGCTGGTCGTGAAATTGGCGAACGAACTCGTCCTGGCTCGCCAAATCATGCTCCTCTCCATAGTTGCTTGCTGGCTGTGACTGTGATGGTGGATGCTACTGGGTTGGAATCCCTCCGCGTTCCCGTCTCTGACGCAACATCTCCTCCAATTGCGGGTTTCCAACCGCCATAATGTCGAGGACATCGGTGAGAGAAGTCACATGCTCGGTGAGCGAAAACAACTGCGAGCGTAGCTGAGCATTGACATCGTGCTGCTCCTGATGATAAGACGATGTCGCTGCAGGGACATCGTTAACCGAGCCAATCCCGATGATACGCCCCTTTTTCCTAGGGGCGATCTGTAAATAAAAATATTAATAACATTAAGAAAAAATTTAAAAAATTATTAAAAATTAATTAGTAGAACAAATTATTTACCTCCTCGTAAATCTTATCCACTTAACCAGTGGATAATATGACTGGAGTCCCAGTCTCCTGAGTCAGCTGGGTCTGGCGTTCGTCAACTCGAGCAACAACCTCGTTGTAGATCCGCTCGGAAGCAGGATCTACAAACTGCCCAGCCTTGTTCCGGTGGGTCCTCTCGTAAAGGTCTTTGAGAGATGGAAGAACTCCTGTCTCCTTAGCCTAAAATTAATTTATAAAATTAAATATTAATTTGGAATATTCAAATAAAATAAAAATTAAATAGTTATTAAAAATCATCTTACCATGTCTAGACGAACTCCCCCGTGAGGTTTTCGACCCGTGGTGTGAAGCACCTTTGTGTTGCCATGCTCGTCTCTGGTCATGCGGTTCCCGGAGTTTGTGTTGGAGGTTCTGACCGAGTCCGGCAACCCCCAATAGCTGATGAGGCCATCCCACACCGTGGTTGTGAGGCAATCGGGTTTCCCGGCCTCGTAGCCATCCACCTGATTTAAAAAAAAATTAGAATTAAAGTCAATATATAATATTTTTAAAACTATATATATATTATAATTTATAAATCTATACCTGATAGTCGCCCTTCCAGTTGTAAACCATGTCGAGCAATCGTGCTCTTGCCTTGGCCTCAAACTCCTTCTTCACCCGCTGGTGAATCCCAATAGACCAACGATATTTTTGCTGTAACCAGAAAAAATAAAAGACGGATTAGTACAATAATATTAATAATTTTAAATAATTAAAAATAAATTAACGAATTAAACTTACAGCGAATGATTTGAACCATGTCTTTTTTGTGTGGCTCTCCGTCATCTTCCAGTTTGGAGCTGGATCGGGAAAGTATCCCTTGATACAGTCTGTGACGCTAGATCCGAAAAAATTGTCAAGACCAAACCTGGAAAGACACAAAATAAATCATTAATTAGATTAATTTCTAAATATTTTGTTAATTAAGAAATAAATTAAAAAAACTTTTTAAAAATTAAAACATACCATAATATGTTTTGTCCGTCCCGTCGGATATGATCTAACTCTACCAACCCTTCTCTGCCTGGAAGGGCCAAAATATCCTCCACCGTGTACACCGCAAAGGGTGCGTTCGGCGGCACCTTCAAATCGGGATGAACCCCGACCGGTGGTGGAGGAGGAGGAGGAGGAGGAGGAGGAGGTGGTGGTGGAGGAGGAGGTGGTTGCCGGGACGCCGTAGAAGCTCCCTGAGTCTCGGGAATCGAAGATGAACCGGAAGCTGACGAAGATGAACCCGGAGCATCCTGACGCCCAAACATATCTCCGTAGTGACTCCCCTCGAGAGACGTCATCCTCTTACCAGCAGCCTTAGCAAGCTTACTCTGTCTAGGCATCTATATTTTTTAAAAAAAAAAATCAAAACATTAGTTCCCCGTATAATTTAAAAAAACACTAAATAAAAGTAAACCAACCTAATCTAAATTACCTAAACTAACCACCTAATCTAAATTCCCTAAACTAACCATCTAATCTAAATTTCCTAATCTAATCACCTAACTACGAATTAGAGAGAACCTTTAGAGGATTTAGAGAGAAGGTTACTAGCAAATGAGAAACCGGATTGCTCGAGTATATATAAGGAATTTTGTTTCCTCGTAAAGCCCTAGTAATGTTACTAGGACCTTACGAGGAAATATCTATTCCAATGTTTTTATTTCCTCATAAGGTCCTCGTAATGGTTGTACTAGGGATTTACGAGGAAAACCCTCCTCGTAAATAGCTATGCCCGCGTTTTTTTCTTCGTAAAGCCGTAGTAACACCTTACTAGAACATTACGAGGAAACGGCTATGCCCGTGTTTTCTACTACTAGGGTTTTACGAGGAAAGGGTTTATAAATCCCTAAACTCGAAACCCCAAACCCCAAACCACAACTTCCTTAACTTATAACCTCTTCTACCACCAAACTCCTAACTTCTTCTACACATAAACCCCAAACTCCTAACTTCTTCTACACATAAACCCCAAACCCCAAATGCTAATTGATTTTTTGATTTAACAAACTTAAAACATGTATAATGCAAATTCATTTTTGTGATTAAACAAACTTATACACATACATAATTCATTCGGATACATTGTCGTAATCGGTTGAGACATCATCATTTTTTAAAAACTCGTCGTCTACACCTTCGTCAGTGGAGTGAGCAGGAACATCTTCGTATTCACGATTATGCGGATCAATGAGTAGTAACTCATCAATTTCTACCTCAGCTTCCTCGATCTCATTGGTGTTTTCTTCTTGTAATGGTGGTTCTTCTCCAGCGATTATTCGTCCTCGAGGTGTAACTTTTGATAACAGCTAACCAGTTTATTCCCGAGGTAGTAATCCGGGGGTATGGAATGAAGCAAACTTGATCTGCTTGGGAAGCTAATATGAAAGGCTCGAACTTGTTGTACCTACGAAAATAAAGATCAACTAGCTTTTGACCCGCGCGTCTGCGCGGGTATTTATTCTTCATAATAATATATTTTTAACTTTCGAAAAGGATAATTTAATTGTTTATATTTTTTATATTATAGATTTATATGTTATTTAGAATTGATATTGATGTGTCTTGTTCAATGTGATTAGTATTATAAACTATGAAATTGTGTTTTTCTTTTATTGTACTTTTATTTAGTTTATTTGACAAAGTAAACGTAAACACTAAAATGTGAAAGCTTTCAATTTAAAGTATTTTTTTTTTGAGAATTGAAAATAAATATATTATTTAGGGAAACAAAAATAATAATGAAACCAGTTAAAATAAAAATAAAAATGAGAAGAGATTTAATTGTAGTTAATAATGAAGATTATTTAGTTCTAAACGTATAATTAAAATGAGCCACAATTTAATTGCTATGTTCAAAATTTATTTTCATCACAATATATATGGATTATACTTTACTTTGATTTTAATTGACCAATCCCATATATGAATTAAGGTCAATGACATAAAGATGTAATTGACCAATCCTATTTGTACTATAGTTTTAATAATTTAGATTAATATTGACCACATATAAAATTAATAGATTGTATATTTTTAGGAGAATTTTGTTAAGATTTAGAAAGTGGTGAATTTGTTAGTTTCCAGTAACATTAATCATAATTAATTTTTAACTAATTTATTTTTGTCATCATTATTAGATTTTTGTTTTGATACTATGTATTAAAGTTTCAGAAAAAGTTTATTACTTATATTTCCAAATTTTATATCTATTTGATATGTTCTATTTCTGATTTCCAAATTTTATATCTATTTTTCTGTTGTATAACTTAAAACAAAATACAGAAATCATTATTTATTTGTTCTATTTCTTTTAAAGTTTTATTTAAGGATTAAAATTATTATACCCTTAATTAGGTTAATTTAATCACTTTACTTATAAATAAGTGTAGTTTTCAAAAATTAAAAAATTTGGTGTAGTTTTCAAAATATATTCTCATTTGAGGGTATTTTTCCAAATTTTCCCTGAAAAGCAAGACTCTATATAAGTTGACCATAAATAAAATCAATTGATAGTTTTTTAAATAAGAATTTGTTAAGAATAATTAATATTAAAAGTTTTAGGATTAGTTAGTTTTTAGTGGTAAAAGATGTGACTAAAATATTATTTGAAGGGTTAGTTCTTATCAGTAATCAACTTTAGTAAAATAGATATTCTTATTTCCAAAGATAAGGCAAACGGGATTTGCAAGTTTAAATGTAGATTGTGTTAGTTGTATTCTTCTTTTTGATGATTGCATAATAATAGGAAAGTATCTAGCAATGTTATTAATTTTTGGGGTCGATGAAGTTTAATTTGTTTTGAATAGTGCACATGTAATATATAATGATAATAACTACCCGAAGTTCTTTTCGATATATGTTCAATTTTATACATGATTTATGAGTCTTAATACATACATTTTTTTTTTTTTTTTTTTTTTGACATCAAACGGCTGCTCTATTACTCAAAGGACTTGAGGTGGCCTGGGAATCCAGACCGGAATAGAACAACCTACGAACATAATTTTACGAAAAAAAGACCTAGCTGTCTTCGCTAAAGAGTCAGACACTCCGTTTTGTGCTCTAGGCACATAGTGAATCTTAAAGTCAGGGAAGCAAGTCTTCAGCGTCTCCAGTTTCTCCAGTTCTGTCGAAAAGGAAGGCCATGCATGAGGATTCCTGAGCATCTCAATCAACTCCTTACAATCAGTCCCGAAGCTCTGACATGGCGAATGTTGAAGCATATTCTCCATTGCCCACCGTAGTGCTTCCAACTCTGAGTGCAAAGCCGATTCCACTCGATCAAAGTTACACAACCCCATTAACTCATTATTTCCGCTGTTATCCTTTAATACCCAACCACAGCCACTGAAGTCATTTATAGATGTCCAAGATCCATCTACCATGCAAATATTACCCAAGCTTACGGCCTGGTCTTCTCCACTTCCGGCCCCAATGGGAACCGATCTCTCCGGCTCATTTGCTTTAAACCATGCTTGACATTCACTTTCTGCATAGCGCGCGAGCTCCAAAGGATCCCTGTCAATACCTCTAAATAGCTTGTCATTCCTAGCCTTCCAAATGTACCATATTAGCCAAGGATATGGGTCCCTGTCCAATTCTGGCTCCATTATCGCATTCTTCCTCCAAAAGAGATAGTCCATATTTGCGTACACGCTTTGACCCGGGAACAGAGCGGGATTGGTAGGCGTAGATGAAAGAGCCCAAACTTGCAGGGCAGGTGGGCACTCAAAAATAGCATGATTAATCGTCTCCTCGGGTTCCCCGCAGCGGGGGCAGTGATTATCACATCTCATATGTCTGTAGTTTAAGATACTCGTGACAGCTACATGCCCTGATATCAATTGCCACATAAGGTGACATATCTTCTGAGGGGCTCTCACCTTCCAAGCATGTGCTTGGAGCTTTGTAATACTAGGCTCACATACTCCAGGGTCTTCTTTCTTCCTCAAAATATTCCGCGCCACCCAGTATCCAGATTTAACTGTGTATTGTCCAGTCCTCGTATAACTCCAGCAGTACGTGTCCCGTCTATGCATAGAACTAATGGCCATACATCTAATTAATGGTATATCATCTGCCGCAACATAATCTTGTAGACGCTGGTCATCCCATCTTTTTGTAGTTTGATCAATCAACTCACTCACTCTCATATTTGGATGTAGAACCGGAGCGACAGGAATTGCCGGTCTCGCAGGCCTAGTAGGAATCCAAGGGTCTTCCCAAACTTTAACCTCATATCCTGAGTGTACTTTTTGTCTAATGCCTAAAAGTAGTAACTCTCTTCCAGCCGTTATGCTTGACCACACATATGATGGGTTGCTAGCCTTAGTTGGCCTCAAGGGCGAGCTCAGTCTGTAATATCTACCTCTTATTTTCGTTTATTCACATATAAATTCTAATATCTACCTCTTAGTACACGAGCAACCAGAGTATCTACCTCAGTCTGTAAATACTTAGCCATCGAATTTCAATCCCAGAGGAACCGGCTATCTGCGAGAACCGCACAACGAAAATAAGATGACGAAAATACTTAGAATTTATATGTGAATAAACGAAAATAGAGAGCAAAGAGGTTCTTATTCCGAATCTGCGTTGAACTGGTACAAAAAGAATCGCCGAAAGCGTAAGAACTAGAAAACCCTAATTGAGACGCAGCTCGCTAACAGAAAAACNCTTTAAACCTTCCTTTTATGTTCAAACTTGACTTTTATTTGCTTTCTGCGAGTAAACCGTCAAAACGTTATCAAATCTGCGGGTTAGATCCCGTTAAAATCGCGAGACGGGTTTTTATCGCGTTTTAGGTCCTCCCGGGCCGTTTTGCGATAAAAACCGTTTTCCGACTTTTTACGGGATCGTTTCCTGATCCGACGTCATTTTAATAAATTTCTCGAGTTAATCGCGAAGTTTTACGATTTACTCGACTTTTTTTATTAAAAACACGTTTTTACGACTTTCTCGGCGTTTTTTATTAAAAGCGCGTTTTTTTACGATTTTAACGAGAAATCTCGAATAAATCGTATAGTTTAGGCAATGTTCGGTGTTTCGTTTAACTGTTGCCGTATTATACGATTTCCTCGAGTCCTTTCCGAGAAAACGAAGTTTTACGGTTTTTATCGTAAAACTCGAATGGTAAGTCGGATCGAGGTGGAACGAGAGACATTTCGACCGTGGTTTAGAACGCAACCTTGTCGAGAGACGTAAGTTTTGAATCAGGAGTGCGGGAAATCGAGACGCGGAGTGTTCGGGAAGTTTTTAGACCGCCCATCGGCGATCTAAGCCGGACCCGGCTTAGATCGCCGATGGGCGATCTAAAGATGGGCGATCTAAGCCGATGGGCGATCTAAAGATGGGCGATCTAAAGATGGGCGATCTAAGCCGATGGGCGATCTAAAGATGGGCAATCTAGGGAGTGTTTCTTAAATCGCCCATCGGCGATCTAGAGGATGTGTCTTAGATCGCCCATCGGCGATCTAAGCCGGGTCCGGCTTAGATCGCCGATGGGCGATCTAAAGAGTTACCCTTAGATCGCCCATTGGCGATCTAAGCCGGGCCCGGCTTAGATCGCCGATGGGAGATCTAGAGAGTGTTTCTTAGATCGCCCATCGGCGACCTAAGCCGGGTTTGGCTTAGATCGCCGGTGGGTGGACTAGTTGCGACTAGTTTGCGTTTCACGGCTTTTTCGGTTTTTTGCGGTTTTGTAAAACGATTCTCGGATTTCATAAAATGACTTTTTAGTTTTATAAAAACGATCTTCGAGTTTTATAAAATGATCCTTGAGTTTATAAAACGGTTTCTCGAGTTTTATAAAGCGATTCTCGAGTTTTATAAAACGATTCTCGAGTTTTATAAAACGATTCTCGAGTTTTATAAAACGATTCTCGAGTTTTATAAAACGATTCTCGAGCTTTATAAAATGGTTTTTCTCGAGTTTTATAAAACGATTCTCGAGTTTTATAAAACGATTCTCGAGTTTTATAAAACGATTCTCGAGCTTCATAAAACGATTTCTTGAGTTTTATAAAACGATTCTCGAGCTTTATAAAACTGTTCTTTTCGTATTCTTGCGGAAAGTTTTGGCTATTAATTCCGTTGTACCGATTTTGACCCCAACAGTTAGCCCCCCAGCTCGTAAGAATCGTGAGTCTTTAGCGTAAGGTTCTTGCGAGTGGTTAACCAGTTTTAGTTAAGTTAGGCGGAATTAATAGTCGGAAAGGTCCGTGGAAAGTGATTTTCCACTCTCCAGGGAGCGGAAAGCGTTTAAGATTAGGGCTGCGCCTTGTGAAGGCTGCCTACGTACCCTTTTGAGGGGATCAAGCCTTACGTAGTTCGTTTCGGAGCTAAGGTTCGTATGACCTTTTTCCAGGCAAGACCGTTACGGTCTAGTTATATGTTTATCGAGCATAATGATGTCGATGGCATCTTGACCTTTGCCGGCCTTGAGACTAGTCTCGTAGGCCGTTTGATCTGGCCGAGCGTGGCCGTTATAGTTTTCGGACTGGCCGTGTGTGGCTCTGAGTCCCTGCCGCTTTTGCGGCTTTATTAAAAATCAGTTTGCGTTTTTTAAGAGCGTGCTTTTATTCGTATGAATGTAGCGGGAAGAATATGCTCCCGAGTTTTATAAAACGATTCTTCGAGTTTTATAAAACGATTCTCGAGTTTTATAAAACGATTCTCGAGCTTTATAAAACGATTCTCGAGTTTTAAAACGATTCTCGAGCTTTATAAAACGATTCTCGAGTTTTATAAAACGATTCTCGAGGTTTATAAAACGATTCTCGAGTTTTATAAAACGATTCTTCGAGTTTTATAAAACGATTCTCGAGTTTTATAAAACGATTCTCGAGTTTTATAAAACGATTCTCGAGTTTTATAAAACGATTCTTCGAGTTTTATAAAACGATTCTCGAGTTTTATAAAACGATTCTCAAGTTTTATAAAACGATTCTCGAGTTTTATAAAACGATTCTCGAGTTTTATAAAACGATTCTTCGAGTTTTATAAAACGATTCTCGAGTTTTATAAAACGATTCTCGAGTTTTATAAAACGATTCTCGAGTTTTATAAAACGATTCTCGAGTTTT
>CAKOAT010942932.1:107853-138469 GCA_932364175.1 Eruca vesicaria subsp. sativa | reverse complement strand
CCCATAATCACGTTGTAGATAGCCGGGACATCGACTACCGCGAAGTTAACGATTCTCGTCACTTCTTTCGCGACGACCGGTAGTCGGATTGATCCCAAGGTCATTGACGTTTCGCCGGAGAAACTAGTCAGCGGTTTTGGAATCGGCTCGACTTCCGAGAGGTCGATTCCCATTCGTGCTAGCGTGTTGCGGAAGATGAAGTTGACCGTGCTTCCGGTATCAACCAGGATTCGCGCAACCTCTAGATCGCTTATCACCAAATCGATGACAAGGGGATCGGCATGCGGTTGGTCGATTCCGCCGGTTTCAGCATCGTTGAAAGAGATTACTCCTGTCGAAGAATCGTCCATCGGCACCTTCCGACTCGAGCCGGTTTCGGCTTTACGTTGGTAGGATTTTATCGACGAGACGGTGTCGTTAAAGTATGGCGATTCGCCGATAATCATGTTGATTTTACGGCGGTTAGCATCGTTACCCTTCTCGTCTGTTTTTCTTCCGCGTTTTTCGCCCGACTGATTTCCCTGAGGCGGGGTTTGCGCGTTTTTGTCATTCCTCGGGACGCGGTCCGAATCGCGGATGAGATCCTTGACGCTTGATATCTCGGAAAGTTCTCCCGCGACTAGCTTCGCGGCCAATCTGGCGCCGAGAACTTTGCAGTTCACGGTGGAATGACAATGGGTTTGGTGGAGGTCGCAGAAAGAATTCTCATCGTAATTCGAATTTCTCGTCCACGTGTTTCCCGTAGTTCGCCCTTGCTCCGAACCGGAGTTGATAGCGTAGTTATGCGCCCCTCGGAGATCCTGTCCCTCGTGATGGACGAATTTGTCACTACGAGAACTTTTCTTTTTCTGCTTCTGCTCGGACGCGTTATCCTTTGCGGATGTTTTCGTCGGCTTATGCTTCTCGGACAGGACTTTAGTTTCCTCCTCGATGGTTATGAAGTCGGTGGCCTTATGGAGCGCGTCCTGGATCGTCCGCGGTTTCTCGAGAGTTATCCATCTGCGGAACTCTGATTTATACCAGAGCGATTTTCTTAACGCGTCGATGGCGGCTTTGTCGCTGATCCCGCTAACCCTAGCCATGACGAGTTTGAACCTACTCATGAAATTGCGGAGGGATTCGTCTTCCTCCTGCACTAAGCTCCAGAGATCGGCGTCGGAGGTCTCCGGGTTGATAAACATCGAGTACTGTTTCAGAAACTCCGAAGCCAGTCAACGGAAACTTCCGATCGAATTTCGCCTAAGTTTGGCGAACCATTCGAGCGCGGCTCCTTCTAGGTTTTCGACGAAGAGGCGGCAGTAACCTGCGTCTTTTTCGTGGTCCTTGAGCTTGGCTCGTCCCATGGTGATCTGGAATGCTTGCAGGTGCGCTTTGGGATCGGTCGTCCCATCGTAAGTTGGCACCTTAATCTTTCCGGGATCGGGCAGTTTGATCTCGGTGATGCGAGCTGTGAAAGGCGTTTTCCGAGATTCGTATAGCAGCCGATCGATCTCGGGTGCGGCGCTGGTCGCGTGGTGAATCTGAGATTTTACCGCTTTTACCGCTGCGGCTGTTTTGGTAATGTATTCGCGGAGGTCGCGAATCTCGGTCTGATTGCCAGCAGTTTTCCGACCCTGTCGGCGTTTGCTGCGAGTGACCGGAGATCGTTCCTCGGCGGTTTTTGCGTATCGCGCGAAGTTGGGTTCCCCTTCGTCTCCAGTAAAGGAACGTTCGGGAGATGACTCCGGTTGAGGACTGCGAGTTTTCCTTCTCCTAGGATGAACGTCGGCGTCTTCGTCTGTCGAGTCGGCCTGGTCGCTCGTTTCCAGGTTGACCCTTTCGATGCCGTCGCCTTCGGTCTCCTGTTNAGTAGGAGATTTTTCCGATTCGTTCAGCGTCGTGTCAGGGTTTTCTTTTCCGGAATCCTTTTCCGGTACGTTTCCCTGGTCGATTCTGGGACGATCCGTAGGAGCGCCGAAATCGAGCCTCCTTCCGCGGATCTTGGTAGTTCCGCGGGGGCGAATCGCTTTGGTTCTCGCAGTTAGGGTGTCGAGCCGTTTTGCGAGTCAACCAATGAGCTTTTCTTGCTCTTCCGATTTTTTGTTAAACTCGGAAAGCATTTTTTCGACGATCTCGGCGTTTGTAGCGTTGGCCGCAGGCGCGTCTTTTGGTAGCGGTGTTTCAACGTTGTCGCGTTCGTCGCGAGTTTGGTTGTCACCAGTCATCGTTTCTTCGTTGGTCATGTTGCGGTTACGGTGTGAGATAGATCCGACCCCCCCTCCTTCTAGCGCCAAACTGTGGGAGTCGATTTCACCCTACTGTCAAATAAATCGTAAATAAGGAAACTTCGGGAAAACCCTAAGTTTCCAGAGGAACCGACTATCTGCGAGAACCGTACAATGAAAATGAGATGACGAAAATACTTAGAATTTATATGTGAATTAACGAAAATAGAGAGCAAAGAGGTTCTTATTCCGAATCTGCGTTGAACTGGTACAAAAAGAATCGCCGAAAGCGTAAGAACTAGAAAACCCTAATTGAGACGCAGCTCGCTAACAGAAAAACGGAAATATTCCTAAATGCTAGTTTTGGTGGTGAGAGCTCTGAATTTCGTGTCTATGCTTCTGCCCTAGACCTCCTCTTTATATACTCCTCGTCTTGGCAATCCAATCTTTCCATTTTGCCCAGATTTGACTTAAATCGGGAATTTTCCATTCTTCTCGATCCTTCCTTTTCTTCTGCGGAAATCTTCTATTTCTCTTTAAACCTTCCTTTTATGTTCAAACTTGACTTTTATTTGCTTTCTGCGAGTAAACCGTCAAAACGTTATCAAATCTGCGGGTTAGATCCCGTTAAAATCGCGAGACGGGTTTTTATCGCGNCCGTCAAAACGTTATCAAATCTGCGGGTTAGATCCCGTTAAAATCGCGAGACGGGTTTTTATCGCGTTTTAGGTCCTCCCGGGCCGTTTTGCGATAAAAACCGTTTTCCGACTTTTTACGGGATCGTTTCCTGATCCGACGTCGTTTTAATAAATTTCTCGAGTTAATCGCGAAGTTTTACGATTTACTCGACTTTTTTTATTAAAAACACGTTTTTTACGACTTTCTCGGCGTTTTTTATTAAAAGCGCGTTTTTTACGATTTTAACGAGAAATCTCGAATAAATCGTATATTTTAGGCAATGTTCGGTGTTTCGTTTAACCGTTGCCGTTTTATACGATTTCCTCGAGTCCTTTCCGAGAAAACGAAGTTTTACGGTTTTTATCGTAAAACTCGAATGGTAAGTCGGATCGAGGTGGAACGAGAGACATTTCGACCGTGGTTTAGAACACAACCTTGTCGAGAGACGTAAGTTTTGAATCAGGAGTGCGGGAAATCGAGACGCGGAGTGTTCAGGAAGTTTTTAGACCGCCCATCGGCGATCTAAAGATGGGCGATCTAAAGATGGGCGATCTAAAGATGGGCGATCTAAAGATGGGCGATCTAAGCCGATGGGCGATCTAAAGATGGGCGATCTAAGCCGATGGGCGATCTAAAGATGGGCGATCTAGGGAGTGTTTCTTAGATCGCCCATCGGCGATCTAAGCCGGGTTTGGCTTAGATCGCCGATGGGCGGACTAGTTGCGACTAGTTCGCGTTTCACGTTTTTTTCGGTTTTTTGCGGTTTTGTAAAACGATTCTCGGATTTCATAAAATGACTTTTTAGTTTTATAAAAACAATCTTCGAGTTTTATAAAATGATCCTCGAGTTTATAAAACGGTTTCTCGAGTTTTATAAAGCGATTCTCGAGTTTTATAAAACGATTCTCGAGTTTTATAAAACGATTCTCGAGTTTTATAAAACGATTCTCGAGTTTTATAAAACGATTCTCGAGCTTTATAAAATGGTTTTTCTCGAGTTTTATAAAACGATTCTCGAGTTTTATAAAACGATTCTCGAGCTTCATAAAACGATTTCTTGAGTTTTATAAAACGATTCTCGAGCTTTATAAAACTGTTCTTTTCGTATTCTTGCGGAAAGTTTTGGCTATTAATTCCGTCGTACCGATTTTGACCCCAACACCCATTGCTTTTTATATGTAGCTCACTCCTTGAGCAGATATCGGGTAAGTCCAACCTTGATTTTACGTTGTCTTTCGTCTTCCATGGGACATTCAATATAATGTTCATGATGTTCTCAAAAAAGTTCTTCTCTATATGCATCACATCGAGGTTGTCGCGCAAAAGAAGATCTTTCCAATATGGCAATTCCCAAAATATACTCTTTTTGTGACAATTGTGTTGAACACCATAAGAATCAGGCATATTACTGGGAACATGCCAATTCCCACCACGAGGAGCTGTTTCTAGAGCACAGTAGTAATCGATTTGCGCTTCAATTTGTTCTCCAGTTAAATATGGAGGAGGAGTGTCTCTGACAACCCTTTTGTGCCTGAACAATTTCTTGTTTCTTCGGTATGGGTGGTGAATGGGAAGAAATCGACGGTGACAATCGAACCAGCTAGTCTTCCTACCATGCTTCAACTGAAACGCATCTGTCATTCCATTACAATATGGACAAGCTAATCTCCCATGTGTAGTCCACCCAGACAACATACCATATGCAGGAAAGTCACTTATGGTCCACAAAAGCATCGCTCGCATCGTAAAGTTTGTTTTCATTGAACAATCATATGTCCTCACCCCTGTTGACCACAAATCTTTCAACTCTTTTATCAGTGGTTGTAGAAAAACGTCGAGAGATCTTTTTGGATGTTTTGGACCAGGTATTAATATGCTCATGAATAGAAACTCTCGTCGCATGCACATTTCCGGTGGCAGGTTATACGGTGTAAGAAAGACCGGCCACAATGAATATTGTCTCTCAGACATTCCTAATGGACTAAATCCATCAGTGCATAATCCAAGATACACATTCCGGCTATTGCTAGCGAAATTTGGATGTACATTGTTAAAATGTTTCCAGGCTCTTGCATCTGATGGATGAGTCATCTCTCCATCCGTCTGAGTATGCTCGGCGTGCCATCTCATCCCTCCAGCAGTCTCCTCAGATTGGTACAATCTTTTCAATCTGTCTGTGATTGGTAGGTATCACATCCTTTGGTACGGTACCCTATTACGCCCTCGACCTTGCGGTTTGAATCGTGGCTTCTTACAAAATCGACATTCTTCTAACTTCTCATCATCTCCCCAGTAAATCATGCAGTTTTCGATGCAAACGTCTATCATCTCCGAGGGCAACCCAAGACTATATACCAATTTCTGAATCTGATAATAAGATTCAGCAGCCACATTATCTTCTGGCAAATACTCTTTAAACAAGTCTGGCCATGCATCCATACAATTTTCAGGTAGATTGTGATCGGTTTTAATACTCATCATTCTAGCAGCCAACGACAATTTAGACAGACCTTCTCTACAACCGCTGTAAATTGGCTCATTCGCAGCATCCAACATTTCATAAAACTTTTTTGCATCTAAGTTAGGTTCTTCAACTTCATCATCATCATGAGTTACAAAGGCATCACCTACCATATCATGAACCCTATCACAATCTACCATTTGTTTCTCGTGGTGATGATAGCTATTACTACTGCTACCTTCATTACGCAAATGCTCAACCGGTTCAATCTGAAAATTGCTATTACTACTGCTACCTTCATTCCTACAACTAGCATCTTCTCCATGTTGATACCAAATATAATAATATGGCATGAAATCTCTATTTATTAAATGCTTCCAAACATTTTCACGAGGGCCTAATTTGGTATTGCAACATTTCCGACAAGGACAGAACATCTTACCACTTTCCTGCGTGAGTGGTGTAGAATCTGCTTGATGCATAAACGTCTCCAACCCTTCGAGAAATTCTTTCGTCACCCTCCCGTTATTATCTCTGTGTGAATACATCCACTTCCGNGGTATTGCAACATTTCCGACAAGGACAGAACATCTTACCACTTTCCTGCGTGAGTGGTGTAGAATCTGCTTGATGCATAAACGTCTCCAACCCTTCGAGAAATTCTTTCGTCACCCTCCCGTTATTATCTCTGTGTGAATACATCCACTTCCGCAACTCGAAAATATTTCCCGGACCGGACATTTTTTTTGTGTTTGATTAAGCTTATAGCTGTTTTTTTGTGTGTTTCAAATGAATCACATACGGTGGTATTTATAGAAATTTTCGAATCTGAGAATTTACTAGGAAATTGCTAGGAAAAGTAGGTACAAAACACGTTTTTGATTTAAATTCGATATTTTATATCCAGTTCCTCTTAATTTCGTAGTAAAAATCATTTCCTCCTAATTTCGTAGTAAATTATTACTAGGACTTTACAAGGAAAGGAATTACTATGAGTTTACGAGGAAAATGTTCTTTTCCTCGTAAGGGCCACGTAAGGCTACTACGAGTTTACGAGGAAACTGTTTTCTCGTAAGTATACGAGAACTTTACGAGGAAAAGTGGTTTCCTCGTAAACTTGAAGTAAACTCGTAGTATTTTTACGAGGAATTATTTTCCTAGTAAAGTTTCCTAATAAATGCTTAGTTTTCTTGTAGTGATGGTTTCATGCATTCCCAGAATCCTTCATTTCATGCCTCTTCTTCAATTTCAGTGCTTCTATAAAAATACAATAGTTAGACCTGTTTTCATTAGCATTATCATATTCCAAAGTTAATCTAAGAAAAAATAGATTACCTTCAGAAACTCAAATGACAGAGATGTCTAGTTTTGAACCAAAAAAGAAGAAGAAGAGACGTCTAGTCATGAGCATCAGATTTGGTTCATTGACATCTCTTTGTCTCTCTTTTCCTTCCTTGTCAAAAAAATATATGATTACCTTTAAGGACCGTGAACAACATCCCATCTCTGGAGATCAGATAGCATCAAGCAAGTCCACTTCATCTGAAATAGAAAATAGCATATTCAATATCCAATTTTTTTTTGTATTATTTCCTTGATTCGATCCGCTTGTTTCATACCTCATCCGCTCTCTCAGTACTTGTCCCATATTTTTTTGTACTTTTTGTTTCTTTCATCTCACACTCTTTATCACTTGCTCTGTAGCTCTTCATCTCGATATCTCAATCGTTTTTCATCTCAACTTATCTGTTCCGTCGCTTACTCTGTTGCTCTCTGTCTGGTTCTCTCTGTTGCTTATACCAGTGCACTCCCTTCGATCTCTCAGATGTGGGAGATCCAACAAAAACAAACAAGGCAGAAGGCTTTGTAACCCATAATTTAAGGGAGAGAAATATATATATTGAGAATCTATTTGAGTCATTTCTTGATGTATATGAATAAAGATAAATACCGGAAAGGACGTAATGTTCAAACGTGAGAAATACCAGAAAGGGCGTAATGTTCAAACGGATTGATTGATGCAGTTAAACATAAGAAATAATCAGTTGAGAATGAGGAAAAGGAAGAGGCGGCTTAGTGTGAAAGAGCATGAGAAAACTTTGCTGAGTTATGGACCCTAGAGAATTGATCAGTGCCCAAATGATTGTCCCAGTTAAAATTGAGAAGCCCAAGAATAAACAAATCGGTGTGTAGCGTGGCAAAAATAAAATTTTCTATTGGACGATTTTCCAAGCTGACGTAAACGTCCTTTCTAATGCTTTTATTCCCTTTTGATTTATTGTATGATGGATAATATATTTTCTATAGCTGATTAAAACAGTGTCTATTTATTATGGACATAGACCAAGAGAAAATATGAGAATTAAAAGCGCTGGTATTTTTCCGTTTTAATAAAATTTGATTAAATTTATAACCTTTATAAAAAAAAGAATTTAAAAATATTTTTATTATAATGTTTGATTTTTAAGTAGTGTGTTTATATTTAATTCAGATATATGGTTGATGCGATATATATAGATACTTGTGTAGAATCCTATTTGAATTTAATGAAAGTCTTTTTTCTAACTAAAAGTTCGATGCAATCCGGTAAAAAGTTTAAAAACAATTACGATTCGATACTGGTTGATCCACTAAAACCCAAAAAAATCTAATAATAGTTTTGCAATTTTTGATTAAATAACTCTTGTTTTTATTATATAATGTTTTTTTAATTCTTTAAAGTTTAATGAATTTTTTACTAGGTCATTTAAGAAAACAGAACAATGGTAATAGAAAAAAACAATTTTTTTGCTATGAGAATATTAGTTTTCTTTCGTTTTTGATAACCTATGTTATGTTTATATTTTTATTTATTTTAGATCTAAAATTTAATTTTATGATAAGTTTTAAATTATTCTTGAACACTCAAAATTGCCATATTAATATTATGTAGATAATTACATTGTAAATACTTTTTTTTTAAACTTCATGTATATACCTATATTTGATCTTTTGATATTATTATTTACAAAAAATTATATTTAAATTAAATGGAAAATATAATTGACATAAAAATCAGAACTATTACCTTTGACAAAAATATGGTAAGTATTAGTTCCCAAGATATAGAGAATATTTGCTTCTTTAATTTAAATAAATAAAAGTTAGTGGTATGATTTTGTAATTTTCTCAAAAATCAATGATATAATCTTAAGAAGTATTATGCTTTAATAGTATTGATATAAAGAGATAGCTGTATGTTCTAACTGGTCTATCATTTGTTGATTGATTTTGGATCTATGACAATTTACAAATTACTATGTTTTGATGTTTAAGATTTTCTTTCTCAGTTTTACGAAAAGAATCACCATAAAAGTAGATCGTAAATCAAACTGGAAAATTAAGAGTTAATAAATATATATTCAACTAAACTTTGTTTTGTTGAGATCTAAGGTTGACTTTTCTTTGACATATATATTAAGTTTGTCCATTAGTTTGATATTAATTGGTATGGTCCTTTCCGTTTATGTTATGGCTCCGTATTCATATTAAATTTACTTTATAATAGTTTGGTTGATTGGTTCTCTCTTTTTTAAGAAGAGTTTCTTTTAAATAAAATTGAATCGTAATAATATTTTAAATGGTTTACGGTTATGTGAATCACTAATCATAATAATTAATTATATTTTAATTATTTAATATATATTTATTATTTTGTTACTTTTATAATATGTGAAGTGAAAAATAAGTAATAATAGGTAAAATTATTTTTATATACAACTAGGATTGGCCCGCCCTACTGGCGTATTAGTATATGAAAGAATTACCTAATATATGATTAATTATTATAAATATTTTAAAATGTGTATTTGACTTTAAGTTAAATTGATTTTAATTTTCATTGTGTATATTTCATTATTTTTATTATAGATTATGTTTCTCTTAATATTGAAAGGAAGAGATTACAGTTTAATGATTTATACATTTTTCTTTAATTCATTGATAAGTTATTTTCCAATGAATGGATATCATACATACAACTACCGCAGTGCAAATATTTCAAATTACAATCTATATTATTATTTTTGAAGTGATTTTTTGTTAATAGTTAGAGTGATTAATTTAATTCTTACCCTTAATAAAATTAATATATGTAAGTTATGATATAATTAAAAAAATATATTAATAATATTAGATTTATATGTTAGCTTAAATAATTGACTGTAAACTAACATAATAAATTTGCAAAGATAAAAATATTTTCAAAAAATAATTCTTATAAATATATTGTGTTGTAAACAGAAGATAATATTATAACTACATGATAATTCTTATATATATTGAGTTTTTATATATAATTGATTTTTTTTGCTTTTGAAAATAATATTATTCTAATAAATTTCTAATTTAATGTTATAAAAATTATACTTAAATATTATTCAGTTAAAAAACATTTATATAAAGATGTTTTCTAAAATAATTTAATATGTGATTGTTTTTAAATTTCAACACAATAATAAACATATATCTTTTGATGTTTTTTTTTGTCAAATTTAAAGAATTGGACGTTTTATTTAAACTGTTGAAAATATAATAATAACTTATCATATCATGTTGGTTTTTGAATTAATAAATATACACGGACAAGTATTCATAGAAAGATTATGCCCGCAAGTACCTAAAATTAAAATTATATACAGTAGAACCTCAATAAATTATACTCGATAAATTAATAAATTTCGCTGGTCTCAACATGAGTCGGTATAAAATTTGAGATAAATCAATAAAATAATAAGATACTAACTTTAAAAAATCTATGTATATATATATGGTCCTATTAAATTATAAATTAATAACTTATATGTATATATATTTTTTTATAAGTAAGAAGCTATCATTAGATTAATGTGATGAATCTAGAAACTGTCTCGTTTCAATAGAGGTAAAGAAGGCGAAATGACGTGATAGAAACCCCAACGAACAAAGTTGTCATGCTGACCTCTGCATCTTAGTTTATCTAGTGCCGGAGATCAAAGATTGCGGTGAACCCTACATTCCAAAACGGTGCGGATGAAGGATCTTACTTTTAATGATAACAGTCTGGATCTTTGAGGAAACTATTGAGGCCTAACAACAACAACGAAACCCATATAAATGCACAATTAAGTTAATGAAAATCATCATGTAGTCTTAGTAGATATGTGTCGCAATGTGATGCATTGAATTAGTGACATGACATCCTAGAATGAGAGAAAAGTCTAATTTATAATGATAGATGTTCATCCCTTGCAAAGGTGCAGATCTTAAGCTAGCTAGTAGACCTATTAAAGTTTTTTTATAAGAAGATTTTATTAAATTTCATGACAATATGATATTTGTTGGACACAAACACTAATAGACTAAGGAAAACATCATATACTTCTATCATCCTCGACAAATACGAGTTCGCAAGTCCTTGAAGCTCGAGAAGAAAGTGTCAATTCCTTGATCATCTTAAGGTTTGGAACAAGATGTTTCACTGTCTCAGCCAAGATTGTTGCCGTCTTCAAGCAATGAGCGTTTTTCAAGATGTAAACAACAATATCTCTATCTTCTGGTCTCCCATAGTATGGTGACCAGTTGAAAATTTGTAGACTCGACAACAGACATTCAGGAACTGGGCTTGGTTCATTCCAGCGAAACCTAGAAAAATACTCATCATCATGATGATGCTTATAGACCAAGCAGAATAATTAGATAAACACGATAATATGCAATAGGTCAACTAAAAACAAACGTTTACTGAAGAAACTTACTTCTATGTAAGAGAGATCTAATACTCTTAATTTAGGAGAATCTTTGAGCAACCGGCCAAGGAGCCTTAGGCGATACCGGTTGTGGTGGCACGGACAAAGCTTCAGATGTTGAAGTTGGTTGAAAACGAAACCATCACCATACACATCCTACCGAAAACATTTAAGTTATTAACAAATGAGATCGAAGAACTTTGAAATTCAAAAAAAAAAGAGATTTAAGAACTTTTAACTGGACACTAATTACCTCTAATAAACATGTTGTAAGACGTTTGACAGATATGATTGATGCAATAAGGCTATTAAGATCAAGGAATTCAACATTGATATGTGCTTCCCTCAGCTTAGGCATATTCTTGAATACATAGTAGTGTCTCATACAGTTCAGATCCTTAAGTTTGAGATACTTCAAAGAAGGAGTATCTATCTCATACCCTTCAAAATTCCAACTTTCATCCAAACAAAGTGATAAACTCTGCAAAGATGGGACGACAATACTGAACTCTGTTATACCGTCTCCCCCACTAATACTCAATGATAATTCTTCAAGAACAGGACACGAAGAAAGAAGAGTTTGAAGAAATGATTCATCTATGTATGTCACCCACTCAAGTTCCAACGTTTTGAGAGAGGGAAAACAAACCAGTGAGGGAACATCCATGAGAGAAATATCAATGAGTTTCAAGATCACGAGCAATTTACAGGTATAAAAGCTGCTGGGAAACATGAGGTGCGAGTTCCAGTAAATTTTCAGTTCGCGTACGTAACGAGAAACTGCAATTTCTATCCAACGTTTGATATCTTCAGGTTCACCACATGACTCGAGCCACAATCTTTCTATGACCGGAGCTCTATGTAATGGCAAATTCTTGTTAATAAAATCTTCAATTTTATATGCTGGATAACAAACGTACTCAAGTTTAGGCAACCACATCCAAAAAAACCTCCATCGTTTAAACAAAATGCTTGTGGATACTGGATACAGCAACTTTTGTTGGAACAAATGATAATATTTTCATCAGCAAATCATCAGGCAATCCATTGATTATGTCCATGTCTTGCAATACTAAATACTAATACGTTGAAAGCTAGACCTTAGAGATTATTTGGGCTTGGAGTAGTTTGTTTGTTTTTATAATAAATAATACTTAAGAATGTTAGTTAAATAGGTTAGATATTGTTTTCTTATTTCTTATTTTCTCATAGATTATCAATAAAGTTACTAGTCAAACAAGCTTCATTATGTATAGGTACTAACTATATATTAATGATATTTTCAATTGATATGTATTAAGATTAATGCAATTACATTTATTAGTTTGCTCTTAGTTAATACAATGATCTATCTATTATTATAAAGGAGACTTTTCTCCCTCCTTAATAGGACACGTCATCAATTACTCAGTTGTGGACATGACACGTATCCCGTAATTTAAAACTATGCCTTTCATTAAGTAACGAACTTGAGTTTGGTCGAGTGACCCAGCCCAATGGCGAGCAACTCTAATCTCTTCTCCCTGGTCAGATCAGAAATTTAGGGATCGGCTAAAGAATTTTTGTTGAGGTCGACGTCCATCCGGTTGAAGAGTTTTGATTGCACCGGTTGAGATTCTTCTCCATCAGTCGAGACGTTTCCGTTTACAGATTCATCACATGTTAGCCCTTCTTAAATCTAGCTTCCAATGTGAGTTTCCTTTCTGTAAGGTGGTTTCACTTCAAGTATAAATAGGTAAGTCTTCCTCCTCTCAAACCCATCTACTCGATCTGTTGAACAACAAAGTAAACTTATTTCCTGAGAAATGGCCAAATTGAAAGTTCTTCTTTCTAATTTTTGAAGTCATATAGATGTTCATCAACCATCGAGGTTAGCTTGATGCGGTTTTGGGAGGCCAGGAATGCCAAGCAAAATCTCAAACCGAGAAAGATGAAGAATTGAGACTTATAAGATCGTTCGTAAAAAAATTGCAGTACGCTCTTTTTCAGATTTTGCAATTGTTCTTCAATAATATTTTCCTCACAATTCGCCAATTTTCTTTTAAGCTTCTAATTAAAAGAAAACTTTGTATTATTGTAGTTAATGTGAGGTCCTTTGGTAACTCAAAGGTTTAATTGAGTACGTGTGTAGCATGCACTAGAGTGAGATTGAGAATGACGGAGTAAGCGGCGGAGAGCAACGCAGCACCAGGCGGAGACAAACAATGAGAGCGGCTCATCGGAAACGACGAAGAAAGTAGTTGAGATGGAGTAAGTGACGGAAAGATTGAGATGGACAGCTATTGAATAGTCAACAGAAAGTGTTATGAGAGATTGCCAAAGGCAATGTTGCAGTTCAATCTGGCCCAACGGAGGTTGACAGACTCCCACACACGAAAAATTTATAAGAGCTGGAAAAATGATTTTGGTTTGTTTTTGTACAAAAAGGATTGTGTTTAAGTTGATTTTCTTTTGCAAGCATTAGATTTGTGCTTTCAAAGTTTCTTAAATGGAAGGATGGAAGCTGTGGTGGAGGAGTCTGACATGACTTCATAACTTCTCATGAATGTGTTGATTCCTACGTGTCTTAACACCATCAGGTATATGGTTGCAGATTTTCTTTCCACAGAAAATAAGAGTTTTCCAGGTCATAAAGCTGGCAAGAACAAAAGTAAAATTCATCTATTAAGATGTGTTTGTACATATATTCACATGTAATAACTTAAATTCCAAATATAAGACTTCTCATTGTATACTGAAAACATCATATCTACTATTTATTCAACTATTCCTATAACTTTTTGTAATCTATTACAGCTATACATGCATCAGTTTTGGAACAGAACCTTGAGAAATGACGTGTGGAGAATTGTCGGCTATGTAATTTATACTAGAGATGGTACACTTTGAGCAGACCTGATCCAAAAAACTGATTTGTTTTAAATGGTAACTACATAACATGAATATAAATACTCAAAAGGTTTGAGGAAAAAACTTCATCAAGTGGTTGTTTACATATCAAGATAAACAACAAAGATATCACTTAAATAGCTACTGTTTAAGTTATTCACTACATGAAAAATTAAAATCAAGCGATTACAAATTGGATGTAAGGATAACGTATAATGTATATTTGTGATAAATATTTCAGTCACATGAATTGCTGCATTTTTCTAATAAACTAAATTAATAATTATTACAAAATATGTATCATGTAACCTTTAGTATACTTTTATATAATATTTAATTTTAAGATTTTTTTTTTAAATGCATATTATTTTACTCGACAAAGTAAAATACTGGAAAAGTAATATATAAACAATCTATACTAATACAAAAAAAATCTGAACCAGCATTTCCCTTTATAGTAAAAATAATGATTCCTAATAATAAAAGATAATATAATATATAAAAATATATTTCACACATATATAAATAAAAGTAACACATATAAATTTTAAATAATATCTCACGCATAACGCATAAAAATCCTAGAATCAAGTTGTGTCAAATATATTAAGAAAATATCACATAAATAATTTTATAATTATTTTTACATTTAACTCAAACAAATTTGTAACAGTAATATATCGTAAATTTTAAATTTAGTGATTGTAAAAAATTTTAAATTTATATTATGAAAACTAATCAGTAACATTTATTTCACAAATCATAATCATTATCCAGATAGCATGGTTTATTTGATTTTCAAATATAATAAATATAAATTAATAAAAACATGTATATTATTTCGGTCAAATATATTAATTAAATATATGATATTACATACAAAAATCTATAATTAATTATATATTTTAGCTCTAACAAAAAGCTACTCTAAAACTAAATTTAGTAAAAAATAATAATATAATCCAATAAAATATATAAAATTAAATAAAATAAAAAATATATGACTACAAGATTATTTTTTTCTACTAAAAATGAATGAAAAAAATCTTACTGACTTTTTTTGTTATCCAACTCCAAAAAAATCACAAGAAATGAATGAAAACCACATCTAATTATTAATTTAAAACTAAAACATAGTTTATTAAACAAAATAAAATCATTATGACCTTTTTAAAAAAAACAAGTAGCATTCATGTTTTTAAAAATCATAGGCGATTATTCAAATAACATGGTTTATTCATATTTTTCAAAAAAGTATAAGCAATTATTCTGATAATATAGTTTATTCAAACACAATAACATATACAAAATATATCCAATATGTCTGTTTAAAATAATATCATTAATATTCAAAATTTACTTTGATTATTTAAATTAATTACTGAATGGATTTCCGCCCGTAGGGCGGGTTTACCCTAGTATTAAATATTACAAAAAAATCTGAGATTTGGAAAATTAAATTTCTTATATTACATTAGATTCTCTTAAATATTTTTGACATTAAGATTCTATTAAGTTTAATTCAGGTTGAAGCTAATATTCCTATTAAGACTACCAGGGTTTTCATCTGCACTACTACACAGGGATACATATCAATAAAAATTAAATATATTATAGATTTTATGATACATACATAATCCAGTAAATTATTGTGACTATACATATAAGAATTTCTTATATCTTTAATTCATATGTATATATTTTTATTTTTATGGAAATAGATTAGTTTTGGTTTTTATATTTGTAAAACTGAAAATAAATGTGATTTTTATACACTTATTGCGTACACGTTCGTATATGTATAACTCTCATTTATATCTTTTAATAGACATTTAATAGTATAGTATTTACGTTTAAATTATTATCAAAACAATCTTTGATAAATTTTAGTTATTACATATTTTTCTAAGATAATAGAAAAATAAATAAATATGATGAAACTTTAACTAAAGATTAGTAGTTTTATTTATTTATTGAAAGAATTATATACATAATCTAGAGTATTGGATTGAGTGTCCTACTTGATATACGAGTTGATTGGTACGGTAACTTTAGATTTTTTTTTTTTTGTTTTAGAAAAATTGGTTTTGTTTTAATTTCTTATTGTGAATTTATTTTTAAAACACTTAATAAAAGCTGTAGAAAAATTGCTTTGAAAAACTAACATATTTACTTTTCTGTTTTTTTGTTGTACTTTTAATTTTTAGAATTAAAACATGATTACTTTATAAAAAGGCTTTAGGAAAAAATGGCTGTCCAAAATACCTGCAACCAATCAACCCTCTAACTAACTAAATATGGCTGATATAACTGCATAATGCATCGCTTCGGATAGTATTTTACTTTTTGTAAGAAAAAATATTTGGATTACTTAATGTAAGGGGTGACTGCCTAAACCCCCTATACATACATTAATGTAAATAATGATTATTTATTTTAGTTTTAGATTAAGATTTGTAAGAACTTCAGAACCTGTTAAAACTTTGTTAACCATCTATTATGAATTTAGTAGATCTTTTCCATAGTATATTCCTTTGTAATTTATAAATTTTTATATTCTTATATGTTTTAAAGTTATATGTCCTCTTTTTAAATGTCCAAAGTTATTCAAATTTCTATATTATGTTACCTTCAAAGTACATTTGATTTAGGGTGAATATATTTTAGAAAACTCTAGTTTGGTATGCACTGCTTTTGTAAATGTATGATACTTATCAGATTCTCATGTTTGATCGTAAACTTTTTATATTTTTATAATTGATGGAACTGCGATTTTTTGACATTCCCAGAAATAAATTCTAATTGTGACTTCTTCGAATCATGTAGATATTATTACACTTCACAAAGCATGTCAAAAATGTATGTGACTAGGTCAATGACTCACCACATATAAGAAACAAGTGGAATAGTCAATAAGAAAACCGACGAAATATTTGAAGATAATTCGACGTGTGTCGCTCAACTCAAAGAAAACTATATCAAGAATAATAGAACAAAACACATCTCTCCAATATATCTCTCATACATATGCGAGTTCGAAAAAAATAAATAAATGGCCATAGAGTATGTACAGTCATAGAGTATGTGCAGTCATGTAAAAATCTCGCAGATTTGTTTACAAAGGTCCTTATTACTACAATATTCTGAAAACACGTCTATGATATCATAATACAGCGTTTGCATGACTTTTGAAGACAAATTTATGTCTATTATTCACAGGAGAAATTATATCAATGTACTATTTTTCTTTTTTCATGATTTTTATCCATCGAATATTTTCATGACTATGTTTTTAACAAGGCATTATGAAATAATAGATTGATAATTACAAATATAATATGATTACCTCTTCCTCGTCTGATTGACTGACTAGAAGTGACCGACTCACATATTTTAGTAGTTTTACTCTTACTATAAATATGTATATTCACTTCTTCATTTGATATACATATACGAATGTGAAAGTTAATAATTCAGACCAAAGTCTTTTACTCATGCACGTCCAATTCTTTTTCTCTTTTGGGGAGGCGGTCCTGACCCAATGCAAAACAAGTATAGGCTTCCGTCATCTTTTGATAACTAAAAATGTCAGCCACATTTTTCTTAAAAATTATTTTCTCATTCTATATTATTTTTATTTTACATTTATATTCTAATCACAAATCTATAAAAAACGATATATTTTATTTTTATATTTGAAGTGGAAATATGAAATTAAAAAATCACATGGCTACTATCTCATATACCAAGCACTCAAACTTCCCCTTCTGCATTTTGGCCAATACTTTTTTTTGGCTTGTAGCCTTAAGATTTATAGTATTGGCTCAGCTTTCTCCACTACGACCAAATATTTCACTCTCGCATTCTCTTTTGATTCCATGTACACACACAAATCAATAATATATTTATTTTCTTCACCTTAGTTTACAACAAGAATAGAATAATAGTTTGTAGGTTAAAAGTCAAAGTTGTATGGCGATAAGTTTTTATTAGTTCTTGAATTAATGATCCTTAAAGTATTAAAAATATTTTGGACCAATCAAATAATAATAATTTTGTCTAAATGTTTTTACAAATGACATATCAGCAAAAGTCAATTAATTGACATCCCAATTAATATATAGGGAAATTTGCCTACTAGAAATGAATTATGGAAACAAACCATCGATCAATATATTTCTAAAAGCTTTCTAAATAAGTTTTGAGGGGGATATTTTTTGCGGACTTATGATACTGCCCCATTTGCTTTGAAACTTGAAAGCATGTACTTTGTATTTGTTTTGTTTGTTCTGAATATACTAGTATGCTAACCCATTTATTAAACTTGTCACGATGTTTTGCTTTGCTCTATTACCTTTCCAATAACTAGATATCTAGATTTATATTATTTACAAGACTTTGTCTGAATATAGATATTTATCTACATTGGAGAGGTGAGTTTGGATGTCCATAATAAAGAGCTAGGTGTTGACCCACGCCATGCGCGGGGTGGGATGACTTTGACTTTGATCCAACAATAATTTGGTGTATTAATTTGTTTAATTGAAGAATAGATAGTGGATGTGAATCAGTAATAAAAAACATATAATCATATAAAATAAATTATTAAATAAATATGAAACGAAGCATAGCTGCAAAAATATTGTTTTCACTGTTTGTCTTATAGATATCCGATAATACAAAACAAAAGGGATAGACTACTAAAAGAAAACAGTAAAAAATATATAAAAATAAGTAATAGAAAAATAAAACATGATATGATGAGAAAAAATTATATTAAAACAAAATAAGTAATAGAAAAATAAAACATGATATAATGAGAAAAAATTTCTTCAAAACTCCTGGTTTCAATCCTACATAAAAAATAACAATTAATAAGTTTACCAAACAACACACACTCTTTTAAAATTTTAAACTCATTGAAATGATATACTTCTTTCTGAACGCATCGAGTTATGGAACATCATCAGGTTCAAAACTGATTTTTGAAAACCCATCAATGTTTGAGATATTCTTCAATTTTCCTTATCATGATTAAAAAAAAATATCAGCAATCGTCGAATGTGGTATAAAATTCAACAAATTATTTATTTAAAATTATAGCAATACATTACCTACTCCCCAATTAATTTGCCAGAATTGTAACACACATAGTACAACATTCTCGTTAATTGAATTCCATATGGTTTGGAAAACATGAGCAAGTGCTCCATATGAAACACACTTAACGACAACATTACTGTAATCAATGTACAACAAAATATTTCAGCAAATATGATATTAAGTAAAACAGTTTTTTTCTTCCAAATGTCGAAAACTTACTCCGTGTTTAGTACGAAGAAACATATTTTATGGTCGATGAAACCATTGTTTCCATGAGTAGGTTCCGCCGTATATTCTTCAAGAAATCCTACTCCTACTATAGCCCCATCAACATCTGCGTGATATTTTATCAAAATATTACCATTATGTAAGTAATCAATAAATATTAACATAATAAGATTCATTATAAACTTTAATACGACAAATATATTAGATAGTATAAAAAGATACCAATATAAAATTTAGGATGGACTAAGACACGATAGAGGTCGTCAAAGTCTGGAAAATAAAAATAGTTGGCCATAGAAAAACTATCGATCGTCGAAATGACAAATGAGCTATCGAGGTTAATATGGTGAGGGTTCTTTGTCAACCAAAGACGCTCTGCTGCAGGAGTTAAACTGAATTTTTTAATTTCATAGAAGTGACCTTCCTCCAATGGCATTTCAGTGGAATCATCTAAATCTCTGGAAAATGTTGCTTGAATGGTGTTTCCCTATTGAATAGCAGTATAAACGGGTTAATAAATTGTTTAAAAATTCACATATATAATCGCAGAATGTAACAATAAATATAGCTCACTTTCTCATCTCCTATTATTAGTTGCGATTTCTGGAACATTGACACAACTTTTGTCTTCCCCTTGCGGATAACCTTAACCCGTATTGGAAGCAAATGTTTGAAAAGACTCAATTTTGCTAATGTTGCTCGACTATCCATTTCGAAAAAATGCAAGATGTTTATGCTCATGTGTGATTCTCGGTGATGTGTTAATCGTTTGGCCGATATTTAATATAACAAAAGTGACTTGATATGCAATAAATAATAGATTTACGTGGGTTATCCTCGCTGTCCATATTAAATCAGAATTCTCTTAAATACAGTTTTGCAAGTATATAAATCTAATTTTTCTTTAAATTTTACAGATTCTGAAATCACACGACATTTATTATTTATATCATTCGTAGAGTCGAATAGTATTAATGGTTTTTTGTTAATTGTGTACCACTGATATATTGACTTCCTTATCTATATTTCGTAATTGATATAATCTGTACTAAGGTGATCAGTTATAAATGCTCATATATTCTCCAAACCCAATTTTTGGAAACGAATATTGCTTCTTTTCACCGAGAATCAGGTAACTGATTAAGAATTAATACTATAATCACGTAGACGTGCATGGCGAGGAGATTATAATATTTAACTACCTTATATATATTTGATGATTATTAGAATTTTCAGTAAATTCGGGGAGAGTTAAATGCATATATATCGTTATAATCTCTATTTTTTGTGAAAACAAATATTGCTTTTTCACACCAAGAAGTTATCATTGGTTCCGACCTTGGTGATCTTATGTTGGCCGTGAAAAAGCCCAGTGACTGGCCAAGGTTTCGTTGCAGCCTTCAACGTATTCATCAACTTTGCAATCGATTCCCATCGGTGGCTTTTGAAGCAGAGACAGGGGATTCCAACAGGACTGCACGTGATATCGCGAAAAGTGTCCTCCGAGATGGCAGGTTTCAGTCGTACTTGGCGAGAGGTGGACCAGCTTGGCTTCATAACATCATTAACAGAGAAGCTAGAAAGATGCACTCATAGATCTTTATCTTTAGATTGAGTGTTCTTTTTATTTCTCTGTTTTGTTTCAAACTTTACCACACCTTTGTGGTCTTTTGCAGACGTTAAAAAAAAAAAAGAAGAAGGCCTCTAGCAAGAGTCATTCATATCTACTTTACTTATTTAGTTTTTTAACTTGATATTAAATAAGTTAATATTTTCTATCCAATACTATATTATGCAATTAATATATATATTTGTTTTCGATGAATCCAATATATTTGACGGATAAATGAACAGTAAGACATACATCAGTTTAGTGATACTGTAGGAAATTTTTATAAAAGGCAAATATGTGAAAATAAATCTCACCAATTTATTATGTTTAATATAGTAAAAGATTAATATAGTAAATGGTGAAAGTTGAAATACTAAAAACAGATGGCTGATGTCAGTAATCAGCAACAATTGCATAGTCAAATAAAATATAACTGAAAGCTCAAAAAAAATTCTGAAAATAACAAAACGTAAATAAAGTCTTGCCATACAAAAAAGGATTTCATTCCACCTGTGGAATCCTGTAATGATATAAATATAAAACTGTATTAAAAACAGCACAACGTTCTTACAAAAGTAATTATAAAACCATAATGGTAAGACAAATGCCGAAGGTATAAAAAGCACTAAAATTTAATTCCTCGATATGAAATCTTGAATTTCTAGCAGCTCATCATCAAAAAGCATCAGAGATTCTTCTGTGTTAGTAATATATTTGAAGCCCCCTAAATAAGTGACGAAATTCTTTTCAGCTGGGCCAAGAAATATAACAAATGACTAAGATGTTATTATCATATTAATAGATACAAACCTTCACCCCACTCAATTCTCCATAAACGTAACACACAAACCAGTGGACTGATATTGATAGAAATCCAGAAATAAAAAAACTTGTCAGCTTCAATTCCATATGCCACACACTTAAGCTGTTTCAAGCTATATTTAATAAGGAAGTTCAAAGAAAAAAAAAATCAAATACTCTAAAGCAGTGAACAGTATCTTAATAATAACAGAATAAATGAGCAAATCCAATATTGATTAAAGTAAACTCGATTTTATTTGGTCCACCATGTATCTCCACAAGTTCTTGATCATCATGTGGTTCAATATCAGCTACACCAACCAGTGCTCCACATAGGTCTGTCATGACATAAAGGAAACATTCAAGAAACTACAAAGTATAGCTATAAAATATATGCCCAAGTTTAAATTGCGTAGGTAGCAAAATACACATACCAATACAGAAATTTGTATGACAAAGGCCACGGAGGACACAATCAAATTTTGCTAGACGAAGGAAGTTACTATGATTGATAGGTTCAATCTTAGAGACCATAGATGATTCACATATTTGGATGTGGTAGCGACAATTTGATTTATGTATATTTTCAAAAGCATGTGTTACTTTGAAATTTTATATCTTGAACCAAGCACCTACTTCTACACTAAATCCAATTGGAAGAGCAAGCGGATGATCACAAGTTGCTTCAATTTTGAATCCATGTCGTACAAAAATTGCAATAGATCGTTAAAGGCTTACCGTTTAAGTAAAATGAAATGCTATATCCAGATATTAAAACTTACTTTTTCATCGCTTAGTAGCATTCCTACTTTAGGGCTCTGTGTTCCAATTGCCAAAGTAGTCCACTTGGTGAGTATCTTAACATGGATGGCAGCATTTTGTTAAGATGGAACCAAGTCAGCCAAGGAAGAGATAGTCGACATTATTGGGAGTCTAAAAATTACACTTACTGTTTTGATTTGGGCGTTGATAGAAAACTATATATATATAGCATAGCAAAAAAAAAACATTAACATATTTTACGAATCACTTATATGATAGAAAATCTATTTAACTGTAACTCATCGTTGATCATATATAAAGAACATTCCTTTACTTCTTTATATACGGAATATACTGATAGACACTAAATAATATGAGACAATAAATTAATATTACTTAAAGAAATTAGTAATTATATGAATCGGTGGTTGATATTTCTTACTATATTTATTTATAAATTACAATAAATATAAGATATACTGGTTTCGAAGAATATTTAAGATCTGACTAATTTATATTGGTATTAAATATATTGTATTGGTTTTTGACAGTGTACTTATCCATGCTAAAAAGGAAATAACTGATTGGTCAATCCATTGTAATAATTAGTAATATATTTATACGACTATTGTAATTATTAGTAATCAACATATTGATTATAATTAATAATGAATTTTTGAAGAAGGCTATATGTTAGTAAACATATAAGTACATATAAAAGGGTATATCGATAAAAAATCAGGGCGACAGTAATAAAAGAGATTACACAAAGTGTAGTAATTGATAGAAGAAAAAACATATATTAGTTTTAAAGCCATTAGATAATAGAAGAAAAGATTTAGTATTATTGTTTTGGAATAAATAATAAGGAGAAAGATGAAACCCAATATATAATCTTAGTAGACATTGTTTGAATGATGAATATGGTTTATGATCAAAGTATATAATACTGGCGGAAATTACATGACTCCCTTCTAAGGTCTAGCCACCAATTCACTGGTTTGGCCCTGAGACAAAGATTGTGATGTTACATCAACCTACATATACATAAATGTAATAAAAATATCTGGTATGAGATGCTCGTACCTTTATCTACCAGTTTTTTTCTGAACTAATCGGAGAAGGAATACTGTAGATATATATGAAGTATGAAAAACATAACCAAAAAATAGACTACATGAGAAACAAATATGTAGTTGGCGACATTAATTATTACATATTATAAAGGATTTAGGAGTGTGCCTAAACTTCAGGGTACTGAATTAGATTTTGGAAGACCTCCTTGTAAACTACATTCATAACTGAATGTTGCGGATTCCCGTTCTTATCAACGATAAGGATTTTCAGTCCTTTTATTGACTTTACCCGAGAGACGGCAACATACAGTTGTCCATGTGAAAAAACTGGTCTAGGTAAATACAAACCAACCTTGGACAGTGTTTGACCTTGGCTTTTATTTATCTTCATTGCGAATGCCACTTTCAATAGATATTGTCTTTGCCTCATCTTGAATGGGAGCTTAGAATCAGACGGTTCTAGTAGCAGTCGATGTAACCAGAATTTTTCACCAATTCTTTTCCCTGTGATAACCTTAGCTTCAATAATGTGATTTTAGCCATCTGGTTATCTGCAACCTTGTCCCATTACACAAGCCTTCGTCAGGATCAATATTCATAAGTAACATCACTGGTGTACCAATCCTGAGCCTGATAGAATGATTAGGTAAGTCTGAAGTTTTTATAATGTTCGAAAAATCAGGACTGAAGACGGAGTCATCTTTTGAGTTGAATCAGCTGGATCAATACTATCAGAGCTTAAATATATTCGTTCTTCACCTACATAAGTTGTATCACAATATAAAGAGGTAATCAGAATGATATCAAGTAATATGAAGCTAATTACAGTAGAACCTATATAAAATAATAATCGATAAACTAATACTCTCTATAAATTAATAAATTTCATCAGTCCCAATTTCAGCTGTTTAAATATTTGACACAATCGATATAATAATAAGATAATAATATTTTAAAAAAATTCTAATGTAAATAAAGGTCCAAATAAAATTATAAATAAACAATTTCAATGTATACATATTATATATAAGTAAAAATCTATCATTATATTGTTTGTCTTATATACATAATGGAATTGTTTTTATATTTTCTTATTATTTATATATTTTGGTGAGATTTATTAATATATAACTAAAATTACATGCTAATTCTGTGTAATATATATTATATACACCAAATAGTATAATATAATTAATAAAAAATTATTATTTAAAAAAAAAATGTCTGATAATTAAACTCAAATATTAATTTATAGAGGTTTTACTATAGTTTAATATAAGTAAGAAGACCATTATAAAGAGTATAGTTACCTTCCAGTTGATCAAGCATGTAGTTGTTGATGACATCCACATCTTCGTTAGTTGGACAGAGAATAGCTCTCTCGTTAAAGAAAATAGGGTCTTTGGAATCTTTGAAAGACGCTCCATAAACTTCTGCAGCAAATACTTCGATAAGATCTTTGCATTTAGTAATCAGGAGATCCTTAGGAATGTCTATCATTATTTCCCCATTATTTGGTTCATTGATCTTTCCGTCTACTAATTCTAAAATCCACTTGGAGAACTTCCTAATCGCCTCCACTTCTTGACCATCAGGTTCTGAGAACAGTCTCATATTTTTGGTTAGCTGCAAAACTTTGCAATGCTTCCACAAATAGGATGAATTAAGAGAGGCCATGACTATATCATCTCGATTTCCCTTGGGAATAACGGGTAAAATCTGTCTGAAATCACCACCGAAAATGACAACTTTCCCACCGAAAGGTCTTTCATCTGTTGTCTTATTATGTCGCAGAGACTACGATCAAAAGATCCAAAGCAATGTTTGTTCATCATCGGTGCTTCGTCCCAAATAATGAGTGAATCTTTAAACAGTAACTCAGCCTGATGACTACCGGGTTGTATCATGCAAGTTGAAAATTCATCTGGATTTATAGAAATGTTGAACCTTGAATGTGCAGTTCTTCCACCAGGAAGCAACAATGCAGCTATGCCGCTAGAAGCAACATTAAGGACAATATCACATCTTAAACGTATGGCTGCCGAAAGAATATTCCATAAGAAAGTTTTTCATGTGCCATCAAAACAATAGACAAAGAACACTCCGCCTGATGTAGTACTGACAGAGCCTATAATCTCACTGCAAACTCTCCTTTGCTCATCATTCAATTGTCCAAACCACTCTTGATGTTGTACCCATAATTCTTTAACTGGATAGTTAAGCTCGGTCTGCAGAAGCTGATTGTCAGTATTTGATTGATCGTTGTCAGTAGGCTGTGGCATCGTCTCCCATTTCGCCAAAGAAACATTCTTACTATGCAACACCTTGTCAATCAATAATAATGTACAATTTTGAATCTAATCTTCACTCAACATCAAACCTGCATCATGTCATGAATTTAGTTAGTAACGATTCAGAGAATATTTAAATCGTTAATATACAGGGAAGAAGCAGACGGATATAGTGATAATGTATTTGTCATTTCTAAGTATTATTTTCTTACGTATAAAATACTCTCACCATCAAGATAATAGATAAGTCGTTCATAAACAGATAAGAAGCAAGCAATGCATTGATCATGTTACCGTATTTTGACCACTATATTTGTTACATCTAAAGAACTATTTACAACTCTGAAATAGCTAAATCTTAATTTTTAACTCACATGCAATATTACGTTAACTATATTTAAAAATGAAATTCTACGAAAAAGTATTCACTATTCCATGGTCTAAGAATGAATAATCGGCCTGCCCTACAGAACCTCGACTGCATGAATTTATTCATGCAGAATATTCAGATACTTTACAATCAGCAACACAAAACCGCATTCAATTCCTTGACCAAGGATAAATTATATTAGAAAAAGTTTGACTAAACTTACCTAGATACCAACACTTTCTTCATTCAATATAGAAAATGTCTTCTGATAATATGTCCTTTGTTGATTTCCATACCAATTTAGGAGACGTCAAACTTTGAGACAACAACATCTGTGCAAAAAGCTTGCGAACGTACTGTCCTGATGTCCAAAAACTACACTCCTTAAGTCCTTCGATATACTCCTTGTCATCATCCAATAAACCGAGCTTATAACATGCTTTGCTCTATTACCTTCCAATAATTTTTTTGGCGATGTGTTTTTATTAGGTCTTGAATTAATGATCCTTAAAGTATTAAAAAATAATTAAAAATACTATGGACCAATCACATTATAATTGTTTTCTCTAACTTTTTGTACAAATGACGTATCAGCAAAAATTAATTAAATGACATCTCAATTAATATATAGGAGAATTTTGCCTACTGGAAATGAATTACGGAAACAAACTATCGATCAATATATTTTTATAAGCTTTCTAAATAAGTTTTGAGGGAGATATCTTTTGTGGACTTACGATATTGTCCCATTTGCTTTGAAACTTGAAAGCATATACTTTGTATTTGCTTTGTTCGTTCTGAATATACTAGTATGGTAACCCATTTATTCATCTTGTCTCGATGTTTTGGTTAGATCTATTACCTTTCTAATAACTAGATATCTAGATTTATATTATTTACAAGGCTTTGTCTAAATATAGTTATTTATCTACATTGGAGAGGTGAGTTTGGAAGCCCATAATAAAGAATAAGAAGTGCACTTTTGGATGATAGTTGAATATAAAAATTAGAAAGTCAAGTTGACTAAACTAATCCCTCTACTCGTTGGATCGGTATCGAACGGTGTTGTTTCTTTCCTAGATAGTCTCTTCATTGCTGACATGTGGTGATAGAGTAATACTGTCCATGTAGTTAGTTTTACTTTACTTAAGAAAAATTAATTATCAAACCAAACTGTTAATCTATGATTAAATTAAAAATAAAACACAAGACACAAAATTCAGTATTTATGACTAGATTGATGATTATTGTATTCTTTCAAAAGTACTCTTATTGTAAGTTTTTATACTCTGTGTTTTTTAAAATTACATATTTTGTATTTTAAAAGCTGATTATAAATGCATCATTTTGTGTAATTAAATATTTATATAAGTTTAAATTAATAGTTATTGAATATATGTAATTAAAATAATAAAAATTACAATTTATCCTTATTAACTGGTAAAATTTACATATAAAATGTAAAACGTATATTTCCTTACAACAAAACAAAAGTTCAAACATTTTTTAGAATAAAAGAAATATTAATTTCAACAGAATATAATGATTATAAGTATAAGAAGTTGAAATTCCATCTTAATTATTATTTGACTTTTTAGTTTAGGGGTTACTCTATGAATAATTATTTTCAATTTAGTTCTTAAACCATCTTTAAAAACCCTTTTTATTGTAGGAATCCTCCTATACATTAAAAGAGAAGTCACTTGGACACGTGTCGCTCACACAGGCCTTCTCAGAGAAATTCTGACAATCTGATTGGTTGATTTTTTTCAATTTTCTTTGGTATTTTTTTAATTTTCGCCGTGCAAATGGTTTAACAATCGTATCTCATATATTCGTTTACCTTAATTACTTGCCTTATATAATATTCGGGAACATTAATTAGAGAGGTAACATTAATTTTGGGAATCTTTTATAATATTCGTTAAATTGTATCTCAAATATTTGGTTACGTTAATTAGAGACCTAACTCTATATTCGATAACTTGTGAAACAAGCTGGAAATTAAATGCCAAAGATGTCAATCTCATACCATTAGAAAAGTAATTCAGTATATATTAACGATGTCAAAGGAATCTATTCAATGGTCTCCACCTAAAGGGCGTCCTCTGGAAGCATCCGGGAAAACAAGATTCATCGTTCATGCATAGGTACCAAAATCGTTAATGGGTTTAGTCCTCGTGGATCGCTGGGGAAGACGACCACTTCTTATGGTTAGAAACTTGTTGAATTTTTGTTTGTTTGAACATATAATTAATCTTTATGGTTTAATAATCTAATGGATTGAATTTGCAGACTTCAGCATTTGGATTATGCTTAAGCTCTATCACGTTGGCGGTAGCTTTTGGAGTTAAAGATATTCCCGAGATTCAAAACATTACTCCAGTTTTCACTTTCATCGGAATATTGGTTAGTTCTTCACAGTTACGATTTTTGGTCTGATTAATAATTGGTTTATTCTATCAAACTGTATCATATAGTTTATAAAAGAAAAATTCAAGTCCTCTAATTGGTATTCTATCAAATTATACTTGCACAAAATGATTATTGTTAATTTTTCAAAATGTAAGATATAACCATTTAAAGTTCAAGAAAAAAAATATAACCATTTATATTCTACAGTCATTCACGATGATGTTTGCATTTGGAATGGGGGCGTTGCCATGGATTATAATGTCTGAGGTGATTCTTTTTTTCTTTGTGGAGATTATTTCTCATTTTATCCAAATAATATCAACTAAATGTCATGATTTTTGATTGTTATATATGTCTAATTTGTTTCTATTGACAGATATTTCCAATGGATATAAAGGTTTTAGCTGGGAGTTTAGTGACCATAGCCAATTGGTTCACTGGTTGGATCGCCAACTATTGTTTCAATTTTATGTTGGTTTGGAGCCCATCCGGTAAGTAACATAAATTATAATGCTTATGGTTTTCTTCGATTTAGATATTAAAAATGAAGTAATATGGTTAAAATGTATTAACCTTTGTTTAAATAAATTGCAGGAACTTTTATTATATCAGCAATTGTTTGTGGAGGGACAATTGTATTCACGTGGTTTTTGGTGCCAGAGACTCAAGGATTAACGTTAGAAGAAATCCAACTCTTGTTTGGTGGTGCTTAAGAATATAAGTAATTTAGTTTAACTTCTAACCATGCGGCTGCTTTTGGGGATGATATTGCGATTGAGTGTCTTGCTACTGAGTTTAAACGAGAGATCTATGTGGTGAGTATTGGTCTTATTTTGTGTGTTTTAAAATTACATTGAGAACTAAAGTTGTGTATTGTCATCATCATAGGTGCAAGCGCATGGGTCTGATGGGATGGTGGAGGAAGAGAATTGTGTGTTCTTTCTTCCACATAAGCCGAGAAGTGAGGTTGTTGAATCTCCAGTGTTTCTATTCATGAAAGGCACAGGGTGGTGTGGTGGTGGAGCAGATCATTATGAGCCATTGATAGCGAGTCCGTCTCAGATGATATCTCAAGAGAAAGTCGCCTTCGTTCTGTGATTTTTTTTGAGCTCTGCTTCTTACCTTACCATAGTTTTGGAGGTTTTTTTGGGTTAGTTTCGTTGAGTGTTTGTAGAAGAGTTATCATTGTTATAGAGAGACTTGAGTTTTGTGCAGGTTATTGGCCTGCGAGTTACAACAACCATTTTGTATTAGTCTTTTTGATTGTGTTGTTTCGTTACCGAGGGGAAAGAAAACTTCACAAGTATTCATTCCTAAAGAAAGCAAATTTTGTTTTTGACTTCTTTGAGAGCAAAGTCTTCATCTTTTTTAACTGTATTTTAGGCGTACCTAACCACATGAGTGTTGATAATTGTCACGTGAACAAACTCGAGTCCACGATAGAGAGAAAGAAAGCATCTTTCTAAGAAACGTATATTCGGACATTTCTTGATCTAGAAAACAAACAAAAATTATTAAAAAAGGGAAGAAGACAGCAAAAAAGGCCACTTCTTATGGGGTTTGGTTGAATCCTCCTATACATCAAAAGAAAAGTCACTTGGACACATGTCACTCATACATGCCTTCTCAGAGGAATTCTCTTAATCTTATTGGTTGATTTTTTTAGAATTTCTTTTTGATTTATTTTTATCATCGACAACCTAATAGGAAAGCAACACTAATTACTAACCTCATTAAATATTACTTGCACAAGAATATTAACTAATACATGTATTAATAAGTTTCCTTATTACAAATACGGTAAACCATTTACTCTTGATATCATATTGATTACATTACTTAATGACATTTAACAATTTGTATCTAATTAGGAAACTTATTTTTATTAACTTACCTTACTAATATTGATTACTTGCGCAAGTTAAAATCATATCATATGCATATCATTTTATTAGCTTATC
>CAKOAT010942932.1:96018-107343 GCA_932364175.1 Eruca vesicaria subsp. sativa | reverse complement strand
TTTTGTATATATTTCTAATACTAATGTTAGAATTAAATCGGTTAAATACAAATTTCTATAATAAATATAAGTGATAAAACATAATTATTATATATTTCTATAGATTTACAATATATCAAAATCAAAACTATTTATTATTCTTTAATTTTATAACCATATTATGGTATTAGGAAAGATATACCTTGTTGGTAAAGGCTTTAAATTAGTTAATTCGTTTATTAATAACTTGCTTTATTTTATTATCTACTTGCGCAAGTTGATACGATGATTATCTTATTTTGCCATCAGTTACTTGTCTTAAATGGTTTTATACATTTTATCAACTTTGTACTCAAATATGATTTTATACAATTTATCATATTATAAAATGTATATCCTATAAATTCATATATGTAAACTATATATTTATTTTTTGTCATCTTTTTTTTTTGTCATCTTTTTTTAGATGTTATCATAAACTATATAGTTCTATGTCAATTATAATATAACTTTATACAATTTATCACATATAAATTATGTATATAATTCAGAGTTAGAATATGATATGTGTAACATTTTTGTATATATTTCTAATACTAATGTTAGAATTAAATCGGTTAAATACAAATTTCTATATTAAATATAAGTGATAAAACATAATTATTATATATTTCAATAGATTTAAAATATATCAAAATCAAAACTATTTATTATTCTTTAATTTTATAACCATATTATGGTTTTAGGAAAGATATACCTTGTTGGTAAAAGCTTTTAATTAGTTGATTTGTTTATTAATAACTTGTCTTATTTTATTATCAATTACTTGCGCAAGTTGATAAGATGATTACCTTATTTTGCCATCAGTTACTTGTCTTAAATGATATGTTAATTATTGCAAATTTATGACAGTCAATTTTTAATATCTTTCTTTAATTGCTTCATGTTTATTAAAAGAAAACAAATATTACAAGAACCATAAGACATTATATATCTCAAGAAATGTCTTTACAAGAATTTTTATAACAAATATTTCAGGAACCATAAGACTTAATGATAAAATATGATTATTAATTCATAATTATTCTTTAAATTTGATATATTCTGAATTTTTATTATATATAATTCTAAACAAAATAATATTTTTAGGAAGTATTTTTTTTAAATATACATTTAATTGACATATTTAAAAGTTAAATTTTTGTGAAAATATATGTCTATTAAGTAAATTTCTTGTTCTTTTATGATGTCATTTATTAGTAACTATATACATCTGATATTGCATTAATGTTTATGTTCTTTATTTCCTAATTAGTTAATTCGGAAATATGATGATTACCTTATTTTGCTATCAATTACCTTGGACAAATTTATATGATAATGGTGATTTGAGTTAGAAAAACCTAAAACTATTATCTATTTAGAAAACCACAAATATAATGGTGATTTGAGATTTAGAAAATTCAAAACTATTATCTTAATTAAATTTATATATATATATATATATATAAATATGGATCTTAAAAATGTGATTTACTATATATATACATTTGTTTGTTTTTATATTAACAGATAAATAACACAGATGAAAGATCGTTTGTAGTTTATTACAAACCATTTTTCAGTTTGTTTCAATAGCAATATGCAAATTCAATATTATTTTCGTCTCGATAAATTTAAAAATCTATTAAATTATTTTATATTGTACAATTGCTAAAAAAATTGACAGTTTTTTGCAGGTTTCTATGGGATTTTTTTTATTCATAAATGTTCTTTTTATTTTATATTACTTATGAATTATATTTAAACTTTCATCACATTTTCTATGGGATTGTGATATCTATGAGATTTTTATCACATTTTTAATATGTCACTGTCTCCTGTATATCTTACTTACATTTGTTTTTTTAATAGTTAACTTTTATTAAAAACATACTAATGATGTTAATTTNTAAATGTTCTTTTTATTTTATATTACTTATGAATTATATTTAAACTTTCATCACATTTTCTATGGGATTGTGATATCTATGAGATTTTTATCACATTTTTAATATGTCACTGTCTCCTGTATATCTTACTTACATTTGTTTTTTTAATAGTTAACTTTTATTAAAAACATACTAATGATGTTAATTTTTTTTTTACTTTTGTTAACTTTCATTTGTTTTATTCTTATATACTTTTGTGACTTTTTTAGTATTTGTTTCAGTTTAATATTGAATTTAGTTCACATATTTTTTGTGTATATATTTTAATACATAATTTTTCTTTTAAAAAATTAAGCGACAAAGAGCCTAATTAAACCGATCCAAAAACAAACCGAACTGAATATAAATTGAACTGGACATAAACCACACCGAACCAGACTAAATAAGGTTTATTTCAGTTGAAAAAAAATATTAAAACCGAACTAAACAAACCAAACCGAAAATGTAACGATTTGCCCACCTCTACTGTATCCTAGAGATTTGCGCAAATCTTGTCTCAGCATTGAAACTCTCACTTGTTCCGCTAAGTCCCACATTTGAACTCAATAGATACTTCTATCTCAACATTATACTATATTTTTATACCCGCACAGGGTGCGGGTGGGTCACCTAGTATTATTCATTAAACCATATTGGAAGTTGCATTTATGACCCTACTTATCGAATTAAACTATTTTAATACTACCTTGAAGTTTTATCTACACAATTTAAGATCACATTATTAATAGATTTTGTGTTATACTCTGTTTTCAATAGATGGAGAGTTTTTTTCAAATTATATGACTTTCAAAATCTCAATGTAAGAAAATTATTGATTTTAATCTGTATTTTTTTCTGGTTGAATTACAGTTAGTTCAGTAATTAATGATGTTTTATTTAAAATTTATAGTCCTAAATATTTTCTTAATCCACATGTAAATTTATAGATTTGCAGCTTTCCTCTGTCGTCTTGTTATTTACAATACTGTCAATGTTGCTAATCTTCCAATACTTGCACTGGAAGAAAAAGTAATAAAACCAAACCGATAATCTATGATGAATCTAAATAATACAAGACACAAACTTCAATATTTATGACTAGATTGATGATTATTCTCTTCTTTCAAAAATATTCTTGTTAATTGCCTTGTTCAGTATTGCGCTAGGAGCGGTTGGGTTAATGTAGTGTCGAATCAATTATTTGGAGATTATCCGATGATTACTCGGGGATTTATTTTAGGACCTTTTCTGCGTTATGAAATATCTTATACAAGGATAAGATCCGCACTTTGTGCGGAATGAAGTTATTATTTTCATTATGTTTTGGAAAATGAAATAAAAGTTCGGTTTCATCTGGATTAAAGGTGTTCAATCTAGATTAAGGGTTTCGGTATTTCGGTTATTGAAATATAACTACTATTCTAAATCCATATTTACTTAAGTTTGATTTAGTTTATATATTGATTTTCAGTTTATTCAATTTTATACCAAAATACATCATTATTTAGTTTGAGATCATATTATATATTATAAAAATAAATAATATGATCATATTTAGAGTCATATTGTCAAAAAGTCATTTACTAAAAAAATATTATATATTTAAATAAAAGAATAAAAAAAGGCTTATATCATCTAATAAAATGATCAAATTTAGAATTAATATCAAATCTCTAAATTTTGAAAATAAAAATAAAAACAAAACAGAAGCATGAAACAAAAGTTTTTATATTCTTCCATATTTAGTGTTCATCAAATTAATATGTCTTCGATTGAACACAACTCTGTTTGTTTAAAGATTAAAAAAATGTAAAAAATTTCAACTAACTGTTGTCCATCAAATTTATAATTTTTACTTCAATTTATTTATTATTAAAAAGGCAAAAAAGATCAAAAAAGACTAAGAAAATAAGAGGCCTCAGTTGCATTAAATTGTTAGTTAATTATAGTTCAAGTGATTCATTTGATTTAGAAATCATAATTATAGTTCAACTCTTGTAACAAATAGATATACATATTTACATGTTTCAGTTTAATCGGTTATAAATCAAACCATATCCAAATCTTACGGTTTTTATAAAATCACATACACTCGGTTTGTATGGTATATACCAAAAATAACCATATTATCGATTGTGTTAATATCTTTTAAAAATATAAAATTAAAAAAAAACTAATATATTTAAATCATTGATAACAAAATTTTTCAATGTGAAAAATTTAATACGTTTATAATTTATAAATGTTCTTGAATATTCAATGAAATTATTGAAATTAAAATAATTATGTAATCTTATATGGTATATAGTTTAATCTATATAATGATATAAAATTGTTTAATTTATTTTAATAATATAAAATTAAAGAAAAATGATGGAGGAGATACAAATTGTTATCAAATATTTATTATTAGAAACATTAATTGTCATATATATATATATATATATATTTGTCATTTATGGTAATTCCGTATCTTTTATTTAAGGAAAGAAAATAAAATAGTAATTATATCTAGTAGAACAATCATAAATGCTTCTATCATAAATATCATATAGTTTGACCAATAAATATATCTAGCGACATATAAAAATCGAATGTGGAAATACTTATTTTTCAATTGAATGTAATTGATTACCTAATTGAGTGACACGTAAGCATGGAATTTTTTTTAATTATTACAAAATTGAGGTTACCATTTTTCAAATGTTTCTCAATTAATATATAGGGGATAATAAACTTAAGTTTTCTCCCTTCTCCTTCCTCCACATCAGCTATAAACATAGGGCAAAAAAGACACGTCAGCTATCCCAAAAACAATTGTGCTTTCGGTTGTTTTGTTTTAACGGGCCTGGTGTTTTAAATTCTAACTGGGCTTGCCCAACTGAATATTAGGATTTCTTCTTCCTCCTTAGCTGCGTCTCTCTCTCCCCCATTCGACGGAACCTACAGAAAGTGAAGCGACGATCCGAGATCCATAACGTCTATCATTACTTTGTGCTTAACTCTGGTCTTTTTTTTCTTGTGATTAGCCCAATCCTCCTACTAGGAAGCATTCAGTCGACCTTTTCGGTTTCCACAGTAAACCCTTAAAAACCTCCATTATAAGTATCTCACCCTTCAGCCATGGAAAGTTCACCTCAAACGATAGCAAGAAAAATCTTAAGTATCTTTAGTTCTCCAATAGATACCTTCTCATTCCAGCTCTCAGACTTTGAGCAAACACGACGTCGGCTCATCTGGATGTGTCCCCAATCTGCTAGAGTCACGTCACCAGAGTATGCTTCTGGAAGCTATTTGTCTCCCTCGAGAAACGTTTATGGTCAAAAGGCAGAAGATTTGTATTCATATAACTGTTTGGACGTTTTCGTTAATAGAAAGCAGTTTGGTGAAAGGTCAAATGATTATCTCGGTAGAAAGTTGCAAAGTGAGACAACTACTCTATATGCTGATTCACAACAGCTGCGACACTATTCTGTACATCAGAGTATACAAACTTATTATATTGTTTTCTCTCTTGGAAGTTTATCATTGTTAATGTTTAACTCATTCTTTCTCTGTTCTTCTAACAGGAAAAACCAGCTTTGTTCATGAATTTCTTCAAGTGGCTTAAACCTCCAGGTAAAATACTCATCAGCGACTTCGGTAAGAGCTCGGAAACTCCATCTCCTGAGATCTCTGAGTACATAAAACAGAGAGGATGTGATCTCCATGATGTTCAAGCATAGGGCAGGTTTGTTTTCTAACTTTTCTTTGACAAAGATATGTTTTTGTGTGTCTAACCCCTTTCTCTAGCTCCTAGCACAAATATGAACTGAGTAGATGCTAAAAGACATAGGCTTTAACAATATTATCACAGAAAACCGTTATGAACAGGTAATGAATCTAATATATACGATTTGGAAACCGGGGGTTATTAGTTTTCAACAGAGTTTGTTTTGGATAAAAAATAGAGTGTGGAGAAAGAAAAAATATATTTCATCTACTTCTCCGAAGTCAGTATCTTTCTGTTTCAGAAAATCATATAACATCCAAAGTTGTATCTATTGATTTACTGTTTCGAGATTCTGACAAGCGTATAACATAAATCCAGGAAGACTATGAGGACATTGTTGGAGGATGGAGGGCGAAGCTGCAGAGAAGTGCTTCAGGTGTGCAGAAGTAGGAACTTTTCATAGCCAACAAAATTTATAACGTCTTATACTTTTAAATGTGTGTTTGCTTGCAATGATGTTATGTGGACTTGTGTGCTGTGTTTAATTTCGTTTTTTTTACTTTCACTATTTTTGGTTGATATATAAGCTGATTTACGTTTGGTTTTATATATGTTTCCCATCACTATTACTGTTAAATTTGAAAATTATAATATTTGGCTTTCTTTTTCTTTAGATTTTTGTAGCAATGTGTTTGGTGCAAGGTCTTTAGCATGTGGGTTGGTTCAGTCTTATCTTAATTGGGTATTACTTGATGTAGATTTTGTTGGATCCATGGCTATGTCTAATTCATCTTGGAATCAGACCACATTTTAAGTATTGTCGGCTTCTAGGCCTAAATATATTAAAATTAATCGAAACTGTAAGTTCTCAAAAATTCAAAATTAATTTTATAGCTTACAAGTACAACACTACTATCTCATAATGAATACATCAAGAATCTTGCTAAGAACTTGATACATCACGATAATATTATTGAGTACTTATTCCACATTTTCTCATCTTCTATTATTTAAATCAAATCTATTTAAAAACCCAATTAATCAATGTTTTAGACCCAATCTAGAGACTAAACCGGATTATTTTTTGGGTCACCAGGTCATTGGATCGACCGCACTTGAACCACGGATCAATAGATTAATAAATTTTAATATATATATATATATATATAAACATAATATCATCAATCATTGGAAAGTATAAGATGATATCAAATTTTATACAAAATATAATTTAATATTTAAAATTCTGTTTTTTTTGTCAGTAAATTTAATTTTTTTTTGTTTTCTTTCAATTTGTATCTACCATAAAATAAATGATTTGATCAAGTTTTAATAACATCAGATTTGAATAAAAATAAGATAATAAATTATTAAAAAAATATTATAAAATTAAATTTTAAATCATAAATACAAAATTATAATAGATTTTTCAATAAAAATAAATAATAGTCTAGCAATGTCATATAAATCAATTTTGTTTTTTTTATTATCATTTTCTTCAAATAATATTGTAAAATTTTCATCAAAGTATATAGAATCAGAAATATATAGTTTATTTAAATTTCTGTAATATTAAAAGTGTATAAAAATTTAATCAATTTTTTTTATAAAGATTATATGAAAATTTGGGGATTCTGCCGGGTTAACTGGTGTCGGATCGCGGTTTAATGTTGGGTTTTTGCGGGGTGTTATGGGGTTTTTAATTAACAGATTTTTTTTAAAAATTTAAACCGGATTATTTACGGATCATTAGATTCACCGGTTCAACCGTAGATCCGGGTCGGGTATTAAAACACTACATTTAATAGTTTGTTTTCAATTCAACCATTTTTGGGCATCAATATTTATGTCAAGAAATAACAGTTAGTAAAAATACATAATATAATCCAAAAATACATATTTTTTTTTATATTTTGTCATCAATAAATAGAAATGATTAAGAATAACAAAAAGAGCAAAGTGCATTTACGATTTTATTTTTTTGACTTTTCTCATATATATCAATTATTTTATTTTCCGTATAACACGAATCAATATGTTTAAAAGAAAAGGTGTAAGAGAAACTAAATGTGTAAAAATTATTATAAAAGGTAAAAGTAGTTTATAATTCACATGCTGAATGGAACCACAATTTAAAATAAATTAATGCATTTTACTCACTGATTATAATGAAGATAAAATCAACATTGAGAAAATTTTCTCAATGTAAAATAGTGACAAATGCATCATATATTTATAAAATTAAACAAAAAATCCAACAATAATAATAAATAAATTAATATAATGTTATTTTAATATTTTACCAATTAATCAGTGAAAATAATATTTCAAATATTTTATAAATTAAAATAAAATAATTTTATTTTAAATTCATCCTCCCGTAGGGCGGGCTAACCCATAGTATGTTATATATTGGAACCATTTACCACGAGAAGTAGAGTCAGCGCGGTGTCTTAGATGCTTTAAAATGGCCCATTGTTAATGACTTGAAACCCTCCTCCGTGCAATTTTGGTCTTTTCGACTTAACTTTAAAGAATAGTAAAACAAACATTTCTCATTCATTATCTTCCTTAGAGTTTTCCAATCTGTAAAATGTACCAATCGCGGCCATATGTTTTTTTCTTCGATTTTCTTCTTTTTCTTTCTTTGTATTTGCACTTAATAACAATAAATCTATTTTAAAAAAAAACTTGAGTCTTAGAAGTTTAATGAACAAAAAGTAAGTTTTTTGAAGTTTCCGATTTTTGAACCGATTATAACAAAATCGTAGCTGCTTCTACCCGCCTAACACTTTTCGACTGTCGCCTGAGCCGAGTTTTTGAACAAGAGTTAATTGTAAGCTTTTATATTCTCTGTGCTTTTTTAAAAATACATATTTTATACATATTAATAATTGATTCTAAATATATCATTTTGTTTTGTAACTAATTATTTTCTATAATTTTAAATAAATAGTATTTGAATACATGTATTTTTTTTTTAATTTTTTACAATTTATCATTACTAACTGATGAAATTACATATTCAATGTAAAGCATATACTTACTTGCAATAAAATAAAATTTCAAACATTTATTTTTTAGAAATAGAAGAAATATTGGTTTTAACACAATATAAGGAGTTGAAATTCCATCTTAATCATTATTGCAGTTTTTAGTTTAGGGATGAGTCTATGAATAATGATTTTAAATTTAGTTGTTAAATTATTATGTTTACCGTTTTATTATTATAAGAATAGTATTCACTAGATTATCGAATTTAACCAATTTTACTATTCTGACAATTTTATCAACAAAATTTTTATAAGTCCCGTTATTAATAGATTTTGTGTTACACTTATTAATGTTAACAGCATAATTTAGAACAACTAAAAACATGAGAAGGATCATGTTTGTCACGCTAATGGCAGACACGTAACGACCGTACACAATTCAGCAAAACCATCCACAATAAAAAGGAATTTCATTTTTTCTTGCCGCTTTTACAAGTTTTTTTTTATCAAGTCACTTTTACAAGTTATTGACACATTTATGACCTAAAATAGTATTGAATAGGAGAGACTATAATTCACCAAGTCACTAGTAATTACTGACTTGTCTTCTATATACCTGCCTAACTTGAAACTTCACCTCTGTTGCAGAAATGGTAATACATATGCCGGAGAGTATTTTGCAGACAGGATGCATGGTTTTGGAGTGTATGAATTTGGAAACGGGCATCGGTATGAAGGAGCCTGGCATGAGGGGAGAAGACAAGGGCTTGGTATGTACACATTCAGGAATGGTGAGACACAAGCAGGCCATTGGGAAGACGGTGTCCTCAGCTGTCCTACCGAGCAGACTACCCGTCATGGTTCATCGTTTTCCATCAGTCATTCCAAGGTTCTTGACACTGTCCAGGTAACTTATAAGCTTACCTTACTCCTACTAATGCATACAAAATTAGGCACTTTGAATTTTGTTAATCTCTTGAAGAGTTAAGAGACCAATTTGTTAAAAATAGTTCCAATTCTCATGTGGTACAAATGGATTTTACCCACATTAGGTTTGATCCTTATCTTTTTCTCTCTTCATTAAACAGCAAGCTAGGAAAGCAGCCGAGAAAGCACATGAAGTTGTGAAAGTGGAAGAAAGAGTGAACAGAGCAGTGATGGTAGCAAACCGAGCAGCTAATGCTGCTAGAGTTGCTGCTACAAAGGCTGTTCAAACTCAAACATTTTACCGTAGTAGCGGAGATGATCCCGTGTGAGTTCCTGTGGCAAAGCTTTTGAAATCGTCATGAATCTCACCTCCAACTTTACAGTGACATGAAAGAGAAAATAGAGACGTCTAGAGAACGCAGTGAAAATCCGCAACTCCATTGAGATTATCTAGAAGGTGGAACCACTTGGAACCAATGTCGAAATCTCATAAGTATTAAATAAGAGGTCTGGCTACGGAGCAAGCTATACATGTTTACCTTTTTTCTTTTCTCCCACCTGCTGGTTTATAAACTGTACATAGGTTGTTGAAGAGTAATCAATGTGTCTTAACAAAAGATCTTAAACCATGTAAGAGAAGCAACAAAGTGTTGTCGTACTTTTACAACCTGTGGAAAAATAACACTTCTTCCCACTAGATTTCTTTCAATAGCAGATGACTTGGGATTGCAGAGATAATCAACTTTATAGACTCGAACAAGATAACGTATACTGAACCGGCAGGAAATTATATATATGGTCAGTGACAAGGTTCAAGTACAAGTGGCCGAACAACAGATTCATCTGATCTAGAAATTTGAGGATATGGTTCTTAGTCTTGCTCCCAAGCTCTCGATGGTACGTACTATAGAACGACCAGTGAGAATTATGAGAGAAATTGTCTAAACCAAAAAAGAAAAAATAGTTTAAGCGAAAGATAGACAAAATAATCTTCAATCTTCAGAGAAATTGTCCAAACCACAAAAATTAGTTTAAGCGAAAGATAGAAAAAGTCTTCGATCTTCAAATGACGTCAATTTTCTAAAGAATACACCATTTTAATCTTCAATTTTAGTAAGACACAGATAAATTTTATATTTTTGTTGGTTAATTTTGTCGAAAGTCAACAGTTTAATTTTGCTGTTATATTTAACGATTGACTAGGTGACCGGCCCGCACCCTGTGCAGATATATATATATTCAAATTATGGACTTAATAATACAAAGTTTCAGAACTAATAGATTTTATATCATAAGACCACCGTCTTTGAGGTAAAGCATCAGACAGGTACACTATTTTACATGGAAGAGATGGAACAAAGTAACTTTAGTATCAATAGGTAGTTATTGCGTGTATTTATAATTGCAACATCACAAAAAAATTTGTGTGTTGAAGGTTGAATTTTATTTTCCAAATATGAAATTAATAGTGTGTAGTTTTATAAGTAACATATTTTCTATTATCACTAATTAGAATCGTATTGTATATGTGTTGTAATTCTTAATTTTAGGTGAAAAATATTATTATGCATAAATTTTTCGTAAAATGTATGTAGACAGATTAAAAGAAATGTTACACATATCCCTCTCTCTCTCTCTCTCTCTCTCTCTCTCTCTCTCTCTCTCTCTCTCTCTCTCTCTCTCTCTCTCTCTCTCTCTCTCTCTCTCTCTCTCTCTCTCTCTCTCTCTCTCTCTCTCTCTCTCT
>CAKOAT010942932.1:75027-95918 GCA_932364175.1 Eruca vesicaria subsp. sativa | reverse complement strand
ATATATAATAAAACTGAAGAACTTATACGACAATAATGAGAAAATGCTTTTATTATTAATTTATAGCATTACAATAACGCGAATTCCACAAAAGTAAAACAAAAAATTCAATTAATAGAAATTCTAACAAAAGCCACAGCTTAACCAATAGAAGAGTATACTATTGATAACACGTTCTAAACTTAAACAACGTCAATGAGCTTCCGTTCAAAAGCATGATTGATTCAATCTACTCCAGGTCTGAAAGAACATGTAAAAAATTATATTTACCCAAACACAATTTCTAATGACGTTTTCTTTTGATAAAAACATGAGTTTACTTGGTTTATCCGTATATTTTCTTTGGTTGCATAATATATCTTGTGATAGTTTTTTCCAAGTAGCATTCCAAACGTTTTCTGAATTTGTGATACTATGTGTTAGTAATAGGACACAAAACAGCTTGCGTAGATCATTTGCTGATGCCCAATAACATGCTTCTTTAATAACTTCAATATTTTCTTCATCATAGTCCTTGCAGATAACAGAAGAAGTTATTTTTTTCCATATCTCTGTTTTAGATTCTCAAAATAGACATTCATATTTTGTTAGTTTTTTTAAGTACACAGGCACAAAAGTTATTTTTTTCTAAAAAAACATCATTAGATTAATCTTTTGAAGAAAATAAGCAACTTAAAATGTAAACCATAAGAAAATGTAAGATATATATATAACAGTATTGATATGGTTGCACAATAAGTTAGTATCAAATAATATATTCGTATTATTTATTACATTCTTTTTATTGCTATATAGATGTTCTGAATTTAATGCGTTAACATAAATCATTCTTAATTATTACCAATCAATCTTGTGAATTAAATAAGTAATATAAAATAAGAAGAACAGTTATGAATTAAAAATATCCCATAGAAACCTGCAAAAAATTGTCAAATTTTGTTAGCAACTGTACAATATAAAATAATTTAATAGATTTCTAAATTTTATTGAGACAAAAATAATATTAAATTTGCATATCGCTATTGAAACAAACTGATAAATGGTTTGTAGTTAACTACAACCGGTCTTTCGTCTGCGTTATTTATCTGTTAATAGAAAAAACAAACAAATGTAAGAATTTATAAATTTAAATTTTTTTATCGAATAAAAATAGACTAATAAGTTAGTATTGACTCCTTTATATATACTCTACCTTCCTTTTTTCTTATGTTATTAGGGAGATATTTTCATAACAAATGATGTTTAGGAATATAATTTCATAATAAATAATGAAACAGTTCAAAGAAAGATATTAAAATTATATTGTCATTAAATGATTTACAATTAATATGTTATAAACTTGTGCAATTAAATCATATTCAAAATAAGGTAAGATTTTTAAAACGAATTAACAAATTAGAAACATTAAGGTATATTGCATTAAAACAATGTAATAAATATGATTTGAAGTTGCACAAGTAATATGTGTTCAAAATAAGTTTATAAAGACGATTAACAAATTAGAAACATTAAGGTAAATTGTATTAAAACAATGCAATAAATATAATTTGAAGTTGCACAAGTAATATGTGTTCAAAATAAGGTAGGTTATTAATTAACTAAAAACATTAAGGTAAATTACATTTAAACTATAGATATTTAAATATTAAATGATATATAATAAGGAAATAATAAATATAAAATAGTTGATATAACTTTTTGATTAATAAATATTACTATATATATTTAATTTTAATTAAAAAGATCATATAATTGCCAACCAAAAAAATATATCAATTTTAATTAAAAATATCATAAAACAAAATCACAATCAGCAAACCAAAGAAATATATATGTATATATAAGCTTATAATTCTAAACAATAATATAAATCTACTAATAAAAAAAAATGTATTGGCAGAACAAAAAGATGCTATTGAAATGATATAGCTGAGAGATGTTATCAAATAGAGAATTTTTTTTACCAGATTGAGGAACAAAGATGTTATCGAAATGATATATCAAAGAGGTGTACAATCAAATCATATATAGCTTCAGTGGAGAAATCGTCATAATAGGATATCTGCATATAAACCAAAAGAAAAATCAGCTCTCATGAAATATAAAAGTTTAATGTTCTAAAATAAGAAGAAAAAAAAAGTTTAGAACATTATTAACATACAAAGTTCAGAATACAAAGTTCAATGATTTCATTTCTTCTATTGTGAATGTCTTATTTATATTAGATGGACGTTTTTCAATGATTTAGCTTGCATGATAAGCTAAGAAGTGACATATTCTCTAATAAATTCTCAATAAATCTTATACTTTTAAGGTAATATTATTTTTGGAATATCTTGTTGATAAAGCTAAAGGAGAATATCTCGTGAATAGATTGCACAAGAATTTTGGTTTAAGTTTTAAATGCATGATTTTAGGAGAGAAAATATCTTATCAATTAATTTTGTTTTTCTGACATCGGAAATATTTAATGAGTATTTAATGAATTAAACAGATAAAGATCGCAAAAGGATGTTCTTTGAATCGAGAAAACACAAAAGGTAAGTATTTAAATGGATTTCCTTTTAGTAGTGTCGATGGTAAAAATAAATAAAAAAATAAATTTTAAAATATCAACCAATAGAATCGCTAGAATTCTTCTGAGAAGGGCTGTGTGAGTGCCACCTGGCAAATGTACTTCTCTTTTAATATATAGAGGGATTTTTGATATGACTAAAATGGTCAACACAAATATGATTTTTGGTTCTAGTTTTAAAGTGGAAGATTTATATGGATTCCTTAACAATTACTCACTCAAATTCCTTTTTTTCCTTTTGCATCTTGATTAAAATAACTAATTTAAAAATATTCCTATATGTTTTAAATAAACTTAAGAATAATACATTTTAGAAATGAATCATATAATAAAATAAATACAAAAAAAATATTTCCTAAGTGTTGAGCTTTTTGAATTATACATAAATTTAAGAAGACTAGATGATATGCTTTTGTTGTATTTATTTTCTATTGTAAAAAAAATCAAATTGTATATGTGTTCAACTTTACTTGAATTATATAAATTATTTTAGCCACTAACTAATCTTTTTTTTTTGTAGATAGAATCATTACAAAATATTGTATCTCAAGAACAGTTACAAGTATAACTAAGAACTTTTATTTTTTACGTTTAGTTGTAAATTTAATTTGAGTTTAAATAGTTACTAATTTTAACTTATAGCTGAAATTATTTTAAATTTGTATGTTTGAATGAATTTTTTCCTTTTTAAAAATATTTAAGTTAATAAACTATGGAAATGGAGGGTTGAACAGGCCCGTCTCAAATATTGGCCTAAGCCCATCAAACGATTCTGCCCGCTCTCAAGTCGTTTTTTAGTCCACATGACCGGAAAATTCCCAAAACTAAAACAGAAAAGATGCAGAAATCGTTCTCGTTGATCCAGACGGTGGCAATCTCCGGCGTATTCTCCGCCGTCTCTTGCTGGTTAGTCATTTTATTCATCTGATATCTATAAATTCCGATTTCTTGATCCTCCTCCTTTCCATTTCTATCAATTTAGGGTTCATACTGTCTTGTGTTAACTCTAAAGGTATGGATTCATGTTCGGTAGAGAATCCGCGAGAAAAGAACTCGGCGGTTTGATCGAAGACCTCCGCCGCGGAGGCTCCGACTCTGTTTCTCCTCCCCAGACAGAAAGTTCTTTTTGATTTCCAGAATGCTCATTATATTTTTTATTGCACTCTTTTAATTGAGCAATGATTGTATGAACGATGTCTTCTCAAATCCTTGGAGTTAAATTTTCACCAGACATTTCAAATTTACTGTCATTGTATGCAATACTGTATATTGGTTGATGATGATAAGAGAAACCAACATTGATTGAGATCATAAACATTGTAACACTGTACAGCTTTGTTACTCTCTCATCTCTATGTTTTATTATGTATCAGACAATTACGAAATGCTTGGTACATATACATATATATATATATATATATATATATATATATTAATCTATATGGTATGGAATGTTCTATACATATTAGCAATTTAAATTTTGGATGATTTAGACGAATGTTTCGTTTAGCTATGTTTCCGAATCTGACCTTGTATACAATATTGTATGGTACGTATCTATTTCGAGTAATCAAACTAGAGAAGGCTCTTCAACCTTCTCGCCGATCCTGCCTCTGACAAAACCCACATAAAGCTCACTTCCTGTTGTGTCTTCTTCAGAGAGTCGTCTCCTCCTGCCATGACCACCTTCCTTCATGTTCTTAACAAACTCTACCAACTGATGCCAGTTTTGTCCCTCGAATAGCCTCTTGTTCATTCGTAGGTAAGTAAACGCTGTTAACCCGTTTCCTGAATCTGACCTATTCGTTGCAACCACTTGTCCGAACGCGCTCGAGTCGTATCTCTCCAACGCATTCTCCCCTGCTAGCTCGGTTCCAGCCTGCCTTGCGGCGCTCTGCACCTGTTTAACCAAACCTTCCGGTGAGCAGTTCGCGTGCTCAGGTTGTTCTCCGTCTTTCATCTCCATGCATGTGAAGTTGAGCACAACACCGTGTTTGTTGAACATCTTAGCTATAGGTAAGTACCCGTCATGGTTTCGTGTGTTGTAATACCCAGCGGTTAGCTCAGCAGCGTGTGACCTCGTGTTGTAGTGCCAATGTATTCCGGCTACTTTTCCCGATAGCTTTGCACCGGTTCCTTGAAAGATTGCTTTCGCTGAAGCTAGGAGTTTGTCTCCGTGTTCAAGTAGCTTCACTGAATACCATTCCATGAAGAACTTTCCATACTCACTGTTCCATGTTCCGTCTCTCCTGAAAAACTCAGTGTCTTCAGGGAGGTTCTTGTAGTCCCCAGCGTCATGAGGTCCACTTGTTCCCCAGTTTGGTTTCCCAATTGATTCAGCATATCCTTGAAGCGACGATCTCATATACTGCAAATCAAGAGGTATATAGTTTCTTAGAACAAGCCAACAAGGGTTTGGAGTTTTTAACTATACACTATCTAATGTTCTTTTGAATGCAAGTCTTTTTCTACTAGCTTTATTATATACCTTGTCATAGCACTGAAACCCCCCAATTCCTGGGAATCTCCATGTCCCATTGGTCTCAGGGTATGATGGGTATCTCAACTCTCCACAAGGTCCCATTCCAACTTGAATTTCCTGCAATACATGAAGAAATAAATGATGATACAATATGATTAGGTTACTGTAGATGCTCACGTCTTGCATGAAGTTGATTACTAAAAGAGTCTAGATGCTTGCTTACCGCAATGACTCCTCCTATGTAGTTACTGAATCTTTCACGGAAGCTTCTCATAAAATCTGAATAGACCTGGATAGGTGTTCTTCCTCTAAGGACAGGCACAGAATCACATCCCAAGGAGATATACTCTGGATTCCTTCTCCCAGATTTATCTGTGTAGACAAGATCAGGGTTCTTGCTGATTTCTTCAAGCACCCATGGAGGCAAGGGAATACTAGATTTCAAAGAGACAAAACATTTAGCGAAGCTAGAAGTGAGAGACAGAGATCTTCTTCAAAAAGGGAGAAACTAAAGTTGCTTCGTTACCTGCAAGAGTCTCCAACGTTTCCTCCACATTGATGGAAAGACATAACAACCTGGAGTTTGAGACCGTGCTTTTCAACCATCTGTATAAGCTCGGCATAGCCTTCCCAGTTATACTTCATAGGTCCATCTTTCTCAACCAATCCCCACCAAGCATCAACCATTACACCTTCCACACCAGCTCCTTTTAGAGCCATCAAACTAGCGTTCATGGCTCTTGGCTTATTCAAATGCCCTGACATTGTTACCGTGTCTAGTGGTAACATGACGAAAACCGGAACGCTAGAGTTGTTCTTGGGATGTGGGTATGAGAGAACGTGGAGCTTCTCCCATCTTTCAAAGGCTTCACCTTCTGGCTTGAAGGTCTTCTCATGAGTGAACTTCATTTCCTTAACCGAGCTCTTTGCTTGGAATTGATATGTTGGTGGCTTCATTTTCGCAAAGGAAATGCTAGAGGAACTTTCTTGGTTTCTTGAACTTTTGGTTTCTTTACGTTTGATTAGAGAACAGGAGGAATTTAGTGTTAATTCCATAGTTTTCTTTTTCTCTTTGTTCTGTTGAGAAATGAGGATAGAGTATAGAAATGTTGGTGTTTGAGAGAAGAAATGTTGGTGTTTTGAGAGAAGATGATGTTTGTATGTTTGCTTTTATAAAGAAAACTGATTGGCTGTGATTTAGTTCCATTTTTTTCACATATCACACTTAACAAAAAGTGTAGGTGTCACATCGATACCGTGTTTCAATTTCATCTGTGTATTCAGGTATATAGATAATAAATTTATATTTTGTTCCAAAAAAAATTTGTTAAAAAGAAAAGAATAAATTTTCTTTTTTTTCCTAGTTGGTAAACTATTCATATACATTCCTGCAGTCTAATCTTTGCTTTTCTCTTGTTAAAATCGATAAGCTGATAGTTTTGTCTACTCAGCTAGTCAGCTTGAACACTTGGTTTGTCTGGTTGAAAGTTCTTAAGGTCACTTCACTTGTTATTTGAAAAGAAGATAAGTGCAATGAATTTTTATTTCAATATCAAATTTATTGTGGTCGCTGTTAACTCTGCTTTTTTTTTTCTTCTTCTTCGACTTTCCTTCTTGTATGATTTGTAATTTTCGACTTCGCAGCAGTTTATTGACTAATAGATTAACAAAAGCTAATGTGTGTTCGATGATATTCCTTCTCATGGCCAATCTTGTTCAAAATGATACTTCTTTATTGGATTCTTATTTTTTTTCACACTCAATGATTTTTTTACGGTAATGCTTTATACTTGTACCTAGCTATGCATGTGCGTTTCATGTTAGAAATGAGTTCTAATAATGCCTTACTATTTGGGAATATCTTTCTCTATCTTTTTCTGGCTGACTCATTGAAAGTGAAAGTTTGGTCTATATTCAGGTGGCATAGATTGCGCTTTTGGCTATTTCTTCATCGAAGACAGTTGTTCCTCTCGTTGCTAATTTCCACCATTAATTATTTGAATGGTAGAAATCGATCCTTATCGCTTTGGCACATATCTCTTCTTTGGCTTTTGCTTTTTATTCACAAGGTCAGGGAGTGTGTGGTAAGGCGGGGACGACAGTGGACATTGACTCAAACATGTGGGCTCTTCGAATCCTTATTGGTAAATTCGTAGTTAATAAACATATTTGTTAGAAAAAACTGAGTATAAATTCTTGAACATGCATGCATCTCCATTATCTATCATGATTCCTTATGTTAATTCAAAGATTATAGTAACTTTTTACCAAAAAAATGAAGATAATAGTAACGTTTTATGCTAAGTATAAAGATAAATAACCTCGGTTAACAAGGATATGTGCATGTTGTGAAATACGGTCACGAAATTGAATAAACACACGCTTTATTGTAACTCTTTGTATAAATAAAAGGATACGGTACGCAGCATTGTAGGAAAATTATGATTGCGACTTGTTATATTATGTCCATGCAAAGTTTTGAGCTTTATTATGAAGATAGCGCATGGACTGGTTCACACATACTGATATACATCAGCAAAAGTCCATAAAATAGTGAGTAAAATGAGTTGATATCTTTGTTCCACGTAAACTACTTGCGTACCCTCCCCACATACATAGTTCTGACTTTGATCTTTGTTGCTTGATCTAATATGGTTGACGCCTAATTAGAGCTTTGTGTCATGGCATTAGTTAAAAAGATCAGGAGTTTAAGTTAGAAATTGTAGGACTGTAGTTGTTGGCAGAGGCGGAGTACGTTGACGGTTAGGGGGGCATTGCCAATAAGGGTGGGCACGAAGCAAATATCCGGGTATTCGGAGATATTCGTGATCCGATCCGTTTCATTCGAATAATTAATTATCCGATCGATTTGATCCGTAGCTCTTCGGATATTTGCCATCGTGGATATCCGCAAAAATTTAGGATTTTACCGGATATCCGATTCGATCAGTAAAAATAAAATAAATTTTTTTAAAATAATATAAAATAATAATATTTTATTACAAAAAAAAATTTAATTAACTTTAAGAGTTCTAATAACTAATATAATAAATTTAATAAATAAAAATCTTGTAAAACATAAATAAAATATAATATTTATATAATTTCTATATATACTTCTTTAATTATATGTATATAACGGATCCGATCAGATATTCCTTCCTAAAAATATTAGTATTTGTTATTTGTTTCATCGCTTACGGATATCACATTTTAGTATTTACTTTGCTTCGTAGGGTTACGGATATCCAAATTTTTCGGTTCGAATCGAAACGGATAACAAATCGAATCAAAATTTACAGATATTTTTCCCAGCCCTACTTGCCTACCATGGAAATATTAAAGTTAGTTTAGCTTTATAACAAATTGAAATTATGCCCCTGTTGTTATATTATTTTTTGCCCTCTATACTCTAAATAATTACCATAATTAAAAATATTCTAATTCATGTAAATGTAAAACAAAAGCCGAATTTATTATTTTTTTTATATCTACAACTACAATCCCATATTTTAATGAATTGGGCTTTACTTTATTGGGGAAATTGTTTTTTAGACCAAAACCATTAGGACATCATCCATTTAAGCTAAATTATATTTTGTACCATTTTTGACTCTAATACCATTTATTATATTCGAAAATTAATAAAATAAATAGATTTATGAACCAAAATACAATTTAATAATAGTACCTAATGATGAAATACCTATGTCAATAAAGTGATATTTTTTCTAGAATTAAAAATGTGTAAATCGTAATTTCATATTTTGTTCTACATATATTAGAATCCGTGTACTACTTAGTAGAATACTAAATCTACTTTTTTCATTATTTCTACTATTTTCAGAATACGTGTTCTACAAAAATAACAGTAATCTAAAATATTTTGGAATACACATTCCGCGTTTAACATATTCTTCTAATATATGTAGAAACCATAATCTAAACATTTCAATAAATCTAAAATAAGAGAAATCAGAATCTACATTCTTACTACCATTCTAATACTTGTATAAACTGATTTCAAACGTTCTTACTGAGTTCTACCTTTAGTAGAATATGTATTCTACAGATAAAATATCCAGATCCGAAAATATAGGAGAAAATCTTTGGAAATATTCAGTTTCCGAATTTTTAAATTCGTTTTTTTTTTAAAATGGAAAAACTAATTTCGAATTAGTTTGGGGATTTTTTTAATTTTTAATTTCAAATTATTTTTTAATTAAATCTAAAATAGATAATAATGATTTTCTAATTATAATTACAAATTAATAAATTAATTTTAAACGCAGTATTGCCATTTAGAAAATATTTAGTTTAATAGAACAATAAGTAAATGAGATTAACCTAAAGAGATAATGTCCTAATGGTTTTGGTAAAGAAAAGTATTTTCCCTACTTTATTTAGCAGATCTAATCCAGTTTAAACAAAAGTAGTTTTTACTCATTAAAAAATAGAAAATAGGGTTTTGCCTTAGGAAAGGCAACTCAAAGGTCACATGTACTTGTCATCGTCTTCTCAACTTCTTCTTCCCCTGCGATTTGTTTTCCACCGGCTAGAATCAGGTACGATAAATCCGGCTAGAATCAGGTACGATTACGAAGTGCACGAAGTCTCTTGTCCAGGTAAATTTCTTTTCTATTTATTTAATTAGCTTATATGATTGTATCTATTTTAAATGTATGTTTGATTCTCTTTTTATTGCTTTCTGTTCTAGAATTGTTGATGATATGCTTTAAGGTACACGTGACCTTTGAGTTTTACAGTAAAGTTGAGACTTGTGATGTTAATGTAGAATAATTTTAAACGCAGCCAATATTATTATATTTGGTGTTGAGCATAACATGAAAATTTATTGGTAATGTAATGAATTGTGTTTAGTTTAGTAACATGTTAAAAGATTTAATGGAGTTGACTTTGTAGGGAAAATTTCTTAAAAATACACGTACTGAATTTTTTTTGCTAAAATAATACACGAACTTTTTAGACTCCATCAAATATATCAACTTGTAAATTTCGGAGGATTCGCACCTCGAATTTAACAGAGTTAACTCTGTTTAACAGAATATTAAACCGACGTTAATATTTTAATTACACACGTGCTTGAATCGTGAAAAGCTTGGGTTTATCCTAAAATCCCCAAATCGATTCAAAACAAACCCTAATTTCCTAAAATCCCCAAATCGTTTCACCCCAAACACCTTAATTTGTTCTTCTCTTCTGGCGCTGTAAATTCGCTTTGATCTCCATGTTATCAGAGAGGTAAAGAAGATGAGGTGATTCCCTTTCATTTTCGAAACTGTGTTCTTCTTGTTCATGTCGATTTTACTTCATTTTTTATTCTAATTCTTCAATTTAATTGTAGTGAACAAGGGTTGATGAAAGTTTCTCTACACTATGGAGGCACCATGGAGCGCAAAGATAACATCTTTTTTTTATTTGGGAGGATTTTTCAACAAGGATATTTCAATTGATCCGGATTACATGACATGGTCGATGTTTGAAGGGTTCTGTGAAGACAACATGTTTAGTGTGTCTGTGAAACATGTTTGGTACAAACTTCCTCAAGAAACTATGGATTCGGTGAAAGCAATTTCAGAACTCACTTCAGATGTTGTTATTTTCCAGATGTGTACTGAAGCTCCGAAACTAGGTGGAGGTGGGGTTGATATTTATGTTGAGCAGAATGTGGTAGAACAGGACGGTGAAGAAAACAAACGTGAAGAAAACATGGAGGAAGAAGACAAACGTGAAAAAGACAGAGACGAAGAAGAAAGGGTGAAGAAGATAAATGTGAAGATGACATAGATGATGAAGGTCAGAGCAACAGAGAACAGTCAAATGCTGTTGATGAGATAGAGGAAAAATTGTCGAAGACGGAGGAGATGATATTCCATTTCAGTCACTCTTTGGGAATATTTGTGATGAGGAAGTGCAATGTGAAACTAATGGTGATGAGGAAATTAGAGGTGGAGCGAATGATAATGAAGAAATGAGAGACAGTTAAGGGATGATCCTTGTCCAGCCCTTGTTGTTGACACTGACGATGAATGGAAAGATTTCAATCGACAAGAAAAACACCGAAGAGGAGCATTCAAAATGCACCGAAGAGGAGAAGAAATGCTCAAAGCCAGTCCACACCAAATCCGGTCAGTACAAAGCCTTGCGTTGATCCAAAACCTTCAACTGCTCCACAGCCTTCAAATGCTGCAACTGCTAGAGGCCATGGCCGTACCCGGGGACGATGGAGAGGGCGTGGTCAAGGCCGTGGACGTCAGTGTGAGCCTCCTGTACCAAGAGAGTCTAGTTTCTATATTGGTCCTTACTCTGGTCGTGTATTTGAGGTATGGGGGTCTACTACTATGAGTGATCAGAATTCACAAGGCTCTCAACAACAACCTCAAGACTCTTAATCTCTATCATTTCATTATCTTCTTGTATTGTACTTTTCAGTTTTCAAATTCTGTAGGATGATCTTCTTTTGGTTGGATGTTTTCCTTTCTTAAACTTCATCACCTTCTGTCACTTGAATTTAAGATTATCTATGATATGTTTTTTTTTAAAAAGAACACAAGAACAAGACACAAAATGTAACAACAACCAACATAATGATAAAGATGCAATTACAACCATAACAAACCAACACACATTCATCAAAAATACAAAACAAAACACAGCTAATGGAAACATGACAAACCGAAATAGAAACACAAATCCTAATGAAACTACTTCTTCAGAATGCCAACGACCATGATGACTATGATAACAACGAAGACTCCCCAGAAAAGACCAAGGAATTGTCTTAGCAATTTCTCCTTTTCAACTGATGTTATAAGTGCAGTTTCAAGTTTTTTCTTTTCCTCTACGATTCTATCTCCTTCCTCCAACAATAATGCAGTTGAATCTTCAGTTTTTACTTGTTGAGAAGTTGTCCTAACCAACTGCTTAAGATTTCTGATTTCTTCTCTCTGACGATCCATCACGCCTCTGGCATCCAGTAAACTTTGTTTCTTCCATTCATTTTTCTCCTCCTTATCAATCCAGTCGACGAAACCATGAGAATCACAACACCAAAACCTTCGACTTTGATTTTCATCTCTCCATGCCTTCGCTGAACTTGTTCGCTTCTTACAGTAGCATAAGGAACCGTCAAACTTCTTCTTGTAGAATGACCTTGCACCTGAACTCGAGCATTCACTATTAGCCATCGATTTGGGAATTTCTGGGAATGTTGAAACAAATTAGGGTTTGTTTTTAATCGATTTGGGGCTTTTTATTAAGAAAACCTGAGCTTTTCACGGTTCAAGCACCTGTGTAATTAAAACGTTAACGTCGGTTTAATATTCTGTTAAACAGAGTTAACTCTGTTAAATTCGAGGTGTGAAACCTCCAAAATTTAAAAGTTGATGTATTTCATGGGTAACAAAATTTATTTTGTGTATTAATTGGGGAGTCTAAAAAGTTCGTGTATTATTTTAGCAAAAGAAATTCAGTCCGTGTATTTTTAAGGAATTTTCCCGACTTTATATTAATTTATTACTATTTTTACTGGTTTGTAGAAAATGGAGCAATACTATAACAAAATAAGTGCCTATGATTCTAAAAGAAATCTGGATAAATTGGATAACTCCGATGATTTGGATGCTTTGCCACGGGATCCAGCTGAAATTTTTTTTTTTGCAGTATCTTCCGAATTAATGAGACGAAGTAAGGCGTAAATATTTAACTAGAGGTCCATGATAACCCTATGGTCATGTTTTTCAACAGAAAAAGTTTGGAACAACAATGAGGTGGTTTAATCCAGCTTGGTTTGAGAAGTATGGTAATTGGCTAGAGTACAGCATCTCCAAAGATAAAATATTCTGCTTGTGTTGCTATTTGTTCAGAGATGACATACCAAAACAAGGTGGAAATTATGCTTTTGTGAGTGAAGGTTTTTCTTGTTGGAAAAAACCCGAGGCTTTATCTGAGCATGTAGGTGGAATTAATAGCTTTCATAATATTGCTGTTAAGAGATGTGATGATTTGAGGAATCAGAGTCAGTCAATTGTGCATGCTTTTTATAAGCAAGGCGATATGGTGAAAAATGAATATCGCATCCAGTTAAATGCTTTAGTTGATGTTTTATAGGTATTTATTACGGCAAGGATTACCTTTTCGCGGTCATGATGAAAGAAAAGATTCTACTTTGTAGAGCTCTTGAAGTATACTGGAGAACAAAATAAAGCTGTAAGTAAAGTTATTTTGGAGAACGCTCCAAAAAATAACCAGATGGTTTCTCAAGTGATTCAGAAAGATATTGTACATTCTTTTACAAGAAGTACTGAAATCTATCACGGAAAAATCGATCATGGAGTGTTCGGTTTGATGGTTGATGAGTCTGCAAATGTTTCTAACAAAGAGAAAATAGCTGTTGTCTTCCGGTTTGTTGATAAAAGTGGATTAGTAAAAGAAAGATTTGTGGTAGTTACTCATGTAAAAGAAACGTCTTCTTTTTCTCTGAAATCTGCAGTTGATGACTTGTTTGCAAAACATGGGTTGAGCCTGAAACAATTGAGAGAACAAGGTCATGATGGAGCAAGCAATATGAAGGGTCAGTTTAATGGGCTGAGAGCATTGGTTACTAGAGAAAATAGTTCAGCCTATTATGTACATTGTTTTGCTCGTCATCTTCAGCTAGTTGTGGTGGCAGTCGCGAAAAAGAGCGTTGAAGTTAGTAATTTTTTTGACATGGTTTCGACTTTGATGAATGTGGTTATGGCTTCTTGCAAGAGAAAAGATACGCTTCTTAATATGTATCGTAAGAGGGTGGAGGAAGGGATTGACAGTGGTGAAATTAACACTGGAACGGGACAAAATCAAGATATTTCTCTTCCAAAGACTGGAAATAAACGTTGGGGTTCTCACTATAAAATTTTGCTGCGTTTGGTTGAGTTGTTTTCTTCAGTCATTGAAATCCTTGAAATTGTTCAAGATGAAGGCACTGATGACTCAAAATGATGTCAAGCATATGGTCTTCTTAAGTATTTTCACACATTCGATTGTGTGTTGTATTTATAGTTGATGCTGTTTATTTTGGGAGTAACTGAGAATCTGTCAATAGCTTTGCAAATGAAGAATCAAGATATTTCAAATGCCATTCACTTGTAGATTCAACTAAACGAGAGTTGCAAAATTTTCGAGAAGGTGGATGAATTTGCTAATAGGTAAAGTTTCATTATTCTGCGAAAAGAATAATGTTAATATGCTTGTGATGGATGAAGAATTTGTGGATTTAAGGAGGCCAAAGAAAAAAATAGGTGTAACCGATCTGCATCATTACAAGGTTGATTTTTTTCTACATTGTTATAGATTTTCAGCTTCAAGAGCTTAATGATCGATTTTCTGAGGTAAACACAGATTTGCTTATTTGTACGGCTTCTTTATGTCCCGCCAATTCCTTCCGTGAGTTTGATAAGTCAACGCTGTTGAGATTGGTTAAATTCTATCCAGAGGATTTTAGCTTTGGAGAGCGTCTATCTATAGAACACCAACTTGGAATCTACATTGACAATATAAGAAATGATGAACGGTTTCAGAATTTGAAGAATCTTGGAGATCTTTCTCGTATGATGGTGGAAACAAAAAAGCACCTTGTACATCCTTTAGTTTATAGGTTCTTGAAGTTGGTTTTAACATTGCATGTTGCTACTGCAAGTGTTGAAAGGTGCTTTTCTGCAATGAAATTAGTGAAGACAGCCACACGCAACCGAATTGGAGAAGAATTTCTAAGTGATTGTTTAGTATGTTATATTGAAAAGGAGTTGTTTGAGTATGTTACAAATGAAACAGTGGTGAAACGATTTCAATCCATAAGAGAGCGTAGGAGACATTTGTAAGGATTTGTACGTTTTTCATTGTAAGGATTTATACGTTTTTATGACAATGTTTTTTATATTTTATCTAGTAATTTTTTTTATTTCTGCCCCTGATACATATAGTTTCTAGATTCGCCACTGGTTGTTAGACCCATTAATTGACCCGATTAATAAGTCTCAATGGACATGAAGATATATCATTTTGTTCTAAGGATATCGTTGCCTATGTTAATGGGATGAATAAGATCTGTGAAAAAAGTCTACTTTTTTCAACTTGAATCTGATTATATCTTTGTGTTCTAAGGATATTGATGCCAACGTTACTTTTTCTCTAGTTTTTACATTCAATCACTACAAAACACTTAATGTGGGTTTTATGATCCACATTGGTGACTTGTTTTATTGGCTTTAGTAGTTTGATACCATTGAAATAATGGTAAAATGCATGCATTGATGAGATATGTGTTTCTACTGAGACTGAGCTTGAATAAAATGTCAATAAATTAGGTAGACAAACACATATAGTGGCTAGATAGAGACTGTGTTAAGCAGACTGATATGGTATTATCTTTTCGTTCAATGGTCAAATAGTATCTATCAAATCGCCATAAAGTAAAGTTGAACTTGTGAAACTAAACAAGTCAGAACCTTAACAGTTTAACCTTATATAGTTTTTCATTGTCGAAAATACTTGTTAGTCAAAGAACACGTTTTTTGTGTTAGCTAGTGATGACGATAATGACGGTCATGGATTGTCAACAAAAGAAGCACACAACTTTCAAAATTGTGGTTTTCACACATCTTCACTTCTTCTATAAATAGCCAACGAAGGTGAAGACAAAAGACATCCCAAAACAAAAAGAAAAGATCCCAAAGTGAGAGAGAAGAAGAGAGTGCAAGAGAGAAAAAAAATTAAAAAATATTTTTTTCTAAGAAATTAAGTGTAAATTTTTTAGTGTATTTAAGGTTGGGTGTGAGTTGAGAGCATTGTAAAAATTCCCGAGTTAAAAATAAAAGATCTGTAGTAGATCCAGAGACGTAGGCACGATTTACTGAACTCCGTTAACAGTTTTGTGTGCATCTTCCTACTCCCATAACTTCTAGTTATCCCACAAAAATTGACCAGTATTTATTACCAACTTGTATCAGAGCTTGAGTTACGGTAATCGGTCAAAATTTTTTGTCAGGTTACTGTACACATGAATAGTGAATCCGTGAATAGTAATTTTTGTCTGTAACATCGGTTTGTTGATGGAAGTGTTTTAATACACGGTGGTTTTAGAAACACTGGGAGACGAAGACGGTAAGACGGCTCGGTGCACAATATCGGCAAGTTTGACGGTATAGATTATGTATTTTATAGAATGCAATCAAGGATTATATGTACGGAACGAAGCTTCACCAACCGCTGAGCAAGAAGCCTGAGAAGGTAGATCAGGATGAGTAGGAGCTCCTTGACAGACAAGTTATGACTGTTATAAGGTTAACACTGTCGAAAAACGTTGAAAAGGAGAAGACCACGAAATGGCTCATGAAAGTTCTCTCTGACATGTATGAGAAACCTTCGGAAAACAACAAGGTGTTTCTCATGAAAAAATCTTTCATCTGAAGATGGAAGAAGGTGGCCTAGTTTCTGCACATTTTAACGACTTCAACACGATTTCCAACCAACTGTCATCGATTGAAATCGAGTTTGATGATGAACTGTGTGCACTGATTCTGTTGGCATCTCTGCCAAATAGTTGGGAGCCAATGAGAACAGCGGTTAGTAATTCTGTTGGTACTCAGAAGTTTAAGTTCAATGATGTGAGAGATTGTATCCTTGCTGAGGAAGTTCGGAGGATAGACGTTGGAGAGACATTAACGAACTCTGCTTGCAACGTGGAAAACAGAGCGAGAAACCAAGACAGACGTAATCGAAGTAATGGCAGATCGAGTCAAGAAATGGATGGGGCTAGTCCAAGTTCAGACAGCCTGCTGAGTGCTGGAATTTTGAAAAGACAGGCCACATTAAAAGAATTTGTCGGGCACTACCGAAGAAGGACGACAACAAGGGAAGCGGAGCCAATGCAGTGACACGTGAGATTGCTGATGCATTGGTAGTGTCAGTTGATTTCCCAAGGAAAAGTGAAGCTCGTGATACAGACACAAATACCACCAAAGCATCAATCTCCTATGTTGATAGCCTAGTCGTTTCATTGGTTCTTGACTCAAGAGCGTCATTCCACACCACACTGCACCAAAACATCACAGAGAATTATATTGCAGGAAATTACGGAAAGGTATACCTTGCTGATGGATTACCTTTGGACATAGTTGGTATTGGAAATATCAATCTAAAGATGTCAAATAGATGTGTGTGGAAGATTACAAAGGTTAGACATGCGCCAAAGTTAATGCGAAATCTAATCTCAGTAGGTCAACTTGATGATACATGGCACGATCTTAACTTTGAGTGGAGCCTGGAGAGTCAGAAAAGGTTCCATGGTGGTGGCTAGAGGTCATAAAAGAGGCACTCTTTATATGACGACGAGTTATCAAGACACTGTTGCTGTTGTCAGGAATGCCAAACGGACAAAGTTGTGACATTTTAGGTTGGGGAACATGAGTGAGAAAGGGATGAAACTAATGGTGGAAAATGGCGTTCTTCTGGATATGGAGACGGTGGAACATCAGATGTGTGAAAGCTACATCCTTGGGAAACAGAAGCGGGTTAGTTTCTCAAAAGGAGGAAGAGAGCCAAAATCCGAGAAGTTAGTCTTCTCCATCTTGTTCCCATTATCAGCGCAATATCTTTTAAACTCCTCGCTGATATATTCACCACCATTATCAGACCTTAGTCACTTCAACTTGAGATTCTTCTAAATCTCAACCATGGCTTTCCATCTCCTGAAAACTGAAATACTTCATGCTTGTTCGTCATGAAGTAAACCCGGAATTTTCTTGTGGAGTCGTCAATAAATGTCACTTAGTAGTATGAACTTCCCACCGATGCGATAGAACGCCTCAACAAAATGGAATATCAGAAAGGATAAAAATAACCTTGAGTGAGCGTGTAAGGAGCATGAGATTGCATTGTAGATTGCCAAAGATGTTTTGGGCAGATGCAATCAGTACCACAACATTCTTAATAAACAGAGGACCGTCCGTACTGTTGGGGTTTAAGATCCCTGAAGAAGTTTGGAGCATCAATAAAGTAAACATTTCTTATCTAAAGGTATTTGGTTGCTTAGATTATGTTCACATTGATGATTCCGCAAAAAGTAAACTTGACTCCAAGTCTGGTTATGGTACCACAGAGTTTGGTTACCGGTTTTGGGATGATGAAAATCAGAAGGTCATCCGCAGCAAGAATGTTGTGTTCAACGAAGAAGCGTTGTACAAGGATAAGATAAGAGAGGACTCAAAGAGGCAAGAGTCTGGAGTTGTTGATTTATCTTGACACCGGAGTTGCCACAAGATACCGCAACAACAGAGGAAGAAATCGCTCAAGAAGAGAGTGGTGAGGCTAAAGAGAATGATGATTCTTAAGTAGCCTCACATACACCAGTAACAGAGTTACGACGGTCGATTAGAATCATCAGAAAGCCTGTAAGATTTTCTCCATCGCTCAACTACATTCTGCTCATAGATAGAAGCGAGCCTGAATGTTATAAAGAGGCTATGCAAGTGTATGAGTCCATCAAGTGGGAGTTTGCAATGAACGACGACATGGACTCGTATTTATCCAATCACACATGAGAGTTAGAAGATTTGCATAAAGGGAAAAAATCATTGCATAACAAGTGGGTTTACCGAATAAAAGAAGAACTTCATGTGAGTAAACGCTATAAGGTGAGTTTTGTTGTGAAGGGGTTCCAACAAAAAGAAGGCGTTGACTACACTGAAATATTTTCTCCAGTAGTCAAGTTGGTGACCATTAGAACGGTTCTTGGGCTGGTAGCATAAGAAGATTTGCATCTTCAGAAAATGGATGTAAAGACAGCATTTCTCATGGTGATTTGGATGAGAAAACTTATATGAAGCAACCTGAATGTTTTGAGATCAAAGGGAAAGAAAACCTTGTTTGCAAGCTGAAAATCAATTTGTACGACTTGAAACAAGCTCCAAGGCAGTGATATAAAAGGTTTTATGGCTTTATTAAAGGTATCGGTTTCTTGAGGTGTGAGGCTGACCACTGTTGTTACTTCAAGAGGTTTGAAGAGTCTTACTTGATATTTCTACTCTATGTTGATGACATATTGATAGTGGGAGCAGACTTGCATGAGATCAATAGCTTGAAGACGAAACTCTCAGAAGAGTTTGCGATGAAAGAGCTTTGAGAAGCAAGACCGATTCTTGGGATGAGAATCAGAAGAAGCAAAGAAGGTCTTAAGATATCACAAGAGGAGTATATGAAGAAAGTCCTCAAGAGATTTAAAATAGATGACGCGAAGCGTGTCAATACTCCCTTGGCAAATCATTTTCGGTTATTCAAAGAACAGTCTCCAAAGATGGAATACGAGATGATATATATGGACAAAGTTCCATATTCTTCTGCTATAGGCATCCTGATGTATGCGATGATATGTACAAGGCCAGACATTGCACATGCAGTGGGAGTCGCCAGCAGATTTATGAGCAATTCAGGAAAAGAACATTGGGAAGCCGTTAAGTGGATTTTTAGATATCTGAAAGGAAATCCAAGTTTGTCGATATGTTTCACAAAGTCTGAGACGGGATTGCAGGGATATGTTGATGCAGACAATGGAGGTGACGCTGATAGCACGAAGAGAACAACCGGGTATGTTTACACTTTTGACGGTATTGCAATTTGTTGGGTTTCAAAGTTGAAGAAAATTGTATCTCTATCAAGATGTGAAGCTGAGTATGTTGCGGTGACGGAGGAAACGAAAGAGATGATGTGGTTACAGTCTTTTCTATAAGAGCTAGGCCATGACCAAAGAAAAAGTGTGTTGTACTGTGATAGTAAGAGTGCCATAAATTTGGCAAAGAATCCGGTTTACCATGCTTGGATGAAGCACATACATCATCGATATCATTTCATCAGATCAGCGTTAGAAGATGAAATGTTGGTGCTCGAGAATATCCCATGAAGTAAGAATCCGGCAGACATGCTGACGAAAGTTGTGCCGTGTGAAAAGCTGAGGTTGTATGCAACCTCAGTTGGCTTGTTGCAGTAAAGAGCCGGGAAGACCTGCCACTACAAGAAAACTCGTCCATTACTAGGACGGGTTTTCCTCGTTAGTTCCTAGTAAATGGCATTTTACTAGGAACTTACGAGGAAACGCGTTTCCTTGAAACACGTTCATCGTAAAGCCATTTTCCTCGTAAGGTCGTAGCGAATTTACGAGGAAAGCTTTCCTCGTAAAGGCGTGGTAATATTTTCCTCGTAAGGTTCTCGTAAGCTCGTAGTAAACATTTCCTCGTAAGCTCGTAGTGATACATTACGAGAAAATTACTAGAACAGTTTACGAGGATATTAACAATTTACGAGGATTTTGCTTGGAAATGTTTTTTTTCCTATTAAAAAAAATAATTAAAAATAATTAATTAATTTTTTTAAAATAAAAAAAATCAAATTATAAATAAAAAAAAATAAAAATAAAATATTTTATAAATAACTAAATAATATACAAAAAGTTTTTAAATTCATAATATACAAATAAAAATAAAAGAAACTACGGATGCTGGTCGTGAAATTGCTGAACGAACCGGTCGTCATCCTGGCTCGACAAATCCTCTCCATAGTTGGTTGCCGGCTGTGACTGTGATGGGGGAGGATGTTGGGTACTTGGAATCCCTGCACGTTCCCGTCTCTGACGCAACAGCTCCTGCACTTGCGGGTTTCCAACCGCCATAATGTCGAGGATATCGGTGAGAGAAGTGACATTCTCGGTGAGCGAAGTCACTTGAGACTGCGTCGCCTGCAACTCCGAGCGCAGCTGATCATTGACATCGTGCTGCTCCTGATGAT
>CAKOAT010942932.1:8906-70605 GCA_932364175.1 Eruca vesicaria subsp. sativa | reverse complement strand
TACCATATCATGAACCCTATCACAATCTACCATTTGTTCCTCTTGGTGATGATAGCTATTACTACTGCTACCTTCATTACGCAAATGCTCAACCGGTTCAATCTGAAAATTGCTATTACTACTGCTACCTTCATTCCTACAACTAGCATCTTCTCCATGTTGATACCAAATATAATAATATGGCATGAAACCTCTATTTGCTAAATGCTTCCAAAAATTTTCACGAGGGCCTAATTTGGTATTGCAACATTTCCGACAAGGACAGAACATCTTACCACTTTCCTGCGTGAGTGGTGTAGAATCTGCTTGATGCATAAACATCTCCAACCCTTCGAGAAATTCTTTCGTCACCCTCCCGTTATTATCTCTGTGTGAATACATCCACTTCCGCAACTCGAAAAATACTTCCCGGACCGGACATTTTTTTTTGTTTGATCAAGCTTATAGCTGATTTTTTTTGGGTGTGTTTTAAATGAATTACATATGGTGGTATTTATAGAAATTTTCGAATCTGAGCATTTACTAGGAAATTGCTAGGAAAAGTAGGTACAAAACACGTTTTTGATTAATAATCGATATTTTCTATCCATTTCCTCTTAATTTCGTAGTAACAAATCTTTTCCTCCTAATTTCGTAGTAAACAATTACTAGGACTTTACGAGGAAAAGCTTTACTATGAGTTTACGAGGAAAATAACTTTTTCCTCGTAAGGGCCTCGTAAATTTACTTCGAGTTTACGAGGAAACTCTTTTCTCGTAAGTTTACGAGAACTTTACGAGGAAGAGTGGTTTCCTCGTAAACTCGAAGTAAACTTGTAGTATTTTTACGAGGACATATTTTCCTAGTAAACTTTCCTAGTAATGCCTTAGTTTTCTTGTAGTGTGCTACATCGATCAAGGTGTGAAGACATATTGAAATCAATCTTCAAGTGGGAGATTGTTAGTCAAAGAACATGTTTTTTTGTGTTGGACGGTTAGCGGTGATGGATTGTCAACAGAAAAAGCACACAACATTCAAAAATTTTGGTTTTAACACATCGTCACTTATTCTATAAAGATCCCAAAGTGAGAGAGAAGAGGAGAGTGTGCAAGAGAGAGAAAAAATAAGAAAATATTTCTTGTGACAAAATCTTTCTTTCTAAGAAACTAAGTGTAATTTCTTGAGTGTATTTGGGGTCGGGTGTGAGTTGAGAGCTTTGTAAAATTTTCCGAGTTGATAATAAAAGATCTGTAGCAGGTCCGGCGACGTAAACACGATTGGCCAAACTCTATTAACAATTTTTTTTTATCTTCCTGCTCTCATATATTCTAGTTTTCTCACAAAATTTGACCTAACACTGCTTATGTGAAATCTTTCTTGCTCTGATTCTCTCTTACTATTCTTAATCAGACGCCGTAAAAATGACTTTTACAAAGCTGGATTCGAACTAGGTTTTATTGCTTTAATTGAATTTATTTTATAGGTTTAAGGATTCTCCTTAGAGATATAAGCTTTGATGATATATCTTCTTGGATTTTGGCCCTTTAGGTCTTTGTTTGTATACATCAAATTCATATGAAAATATGAATTGTATTTGGTGGTGCATGTGAAAGCTAAATCAGAGTCAGAACAGTTAATGAAATATCTTCTAAAGACTGGGAAACTACTAAAGAGTGAAGCCGAAGTCGAAGAAGAGGCGTGCAAGTTCGTGATATAGTTTTCGACATAGATAACATTTATGGTAACCAACATTTAATTGTTACATGATATTATTCATGTTTTTGTGGATATTCAGTTTTGTGTCGTCATTTGAGATAAATATTTTGTTAAATGTATCTAATGGATAATATGTGGTATAATTCTATAAAATAGGTGTTGTTAGTTAATATATGGTTGGTTAGATGATAAATGGTTTGTTAGTGGTTATCAATTAACAAACCATCTATCAAAGAATGTATCAGTTAATAAATCAAATATCGACAACAAACCATTTTACTTCATAACCATAGTTTCTAATTAACCGCTAACCACTAGTGATTTATTTAACACTTAAATTAAATTTTGAATGAATTGTAAATTTTTTAGTTACTGAGATCCTGCAAACAATTGTAATCCTTTTTTTAATCATATCAACTATAAGTTATACTATTATTCAGTCTGCTAAAGTATATTTATATTGTATATTCTAAAATTATTGTTACTCAATAACAATTTGTTTAGCACTTTATAAAAGAAATAGACGAAAATTTATCATGTGTAGCAATTACGACATGGTCATTATATTTTAGTTGAGAAGTCATATTGTATTGAATTCTGACATTGAAAATTACGTTGGGTGACATAAATCAAGTAGACACTAGGTGGCCTAAGTGCAGAGCTACTTAGAGCATCATCATCGCTAACAACTTGTAATTGATGCTTAAATTTGTATTTTTTTTTTTTAAAAAAAAATTTGATATTTAAAAAAAAAGTAAAAATAAATAATAGATAAATCAATTGCGGGCTCCACGTGGCAATGGGACCCGCAAATAGTATAAATGTCGAAGCTAAAATTGGCTTCAGAAGCATCTGATGCTTAATTTTTTTATGGGTCCACCACTATTATATTAATTTCTTTTTAAGCACTTCTCTTTAAGCGTCCCGGATAATTATGCTCTTATGCAGTTATCTACAAAATCAAAGCTATATTTTTCTTAGATACACTTAGGTGTATTTCATATGTCAATGTGGATTAAGCATATTTTCATCTCAGCAGTGTCAAAAAGTTAAATAAAATTACCTATAAATCATATATATTTATATATATATATATATATATATATATATATATATATATATATATATATATATATATATATATATATGTATTCTTAATTTTGGATTCAAATATATATGTAGTTAAAAGTTAAAAATGTATGATAATGTAATTGTTACGTTAAAAAAAATAAGAGTAAAAGTTATAGCTGTTAATTGGTCAGACTGTCTGTGAGAAAGTGTAGTCCAATTATTTTAGAGGGACTATATACGTGTCCAATTAAAAATGGTCTAATTGAGATATAAAAGCCAATTGGTCCATGATCCAAACAGACAAAGGATAATGCACATACTTTTAAAATCTAACTTTATGGTTTTGATACAAAAAAACAGTTTTACGATTTTAATAGAAAATGTTATTGGTTTGGCAGGTGAAAATATAATTTTAATTTTTTGGTAGAAAACCATTATTTCGGTTTGATGAAAAACATAATACTACAGTTATGAGTGAAAACATTATGTTAAGAATTTGACGGAAAATATAGTTTTATGATCTTAGCAAAAAAATATTATTTTACAGATTTGACAAAAATAAATAACTTTATGGTTTTGATACGAAACATAGGTTTATGGTTTTGACAGAAAAGGGTTATTGGTTTGGCAGTTGAAAATATAATTTCATATTTCTTGTTTAAAAAAACTTATGCAGTTTTGATGAAAAAGATAAAATATTATAGTTTTGATAAAAAATATAATATTACAGTTTGATGGAAAAACATATGTTACAGATTGACGGAAAATATAGTTTTACAATCTTGGCAAAAAAATGTAATTTTACAGATTTGACAAAAAATATAGTTTTAGTTTGAAGGAAAATGTGATTCACGTTTCTAGTGGAAAACATTACTTCCTTTTATGTTTTGTTAATCTTATTCTATTGTGGATGGTATTGTAATTTGTAGAAATATCAAGATATATACCCATTTTCTACCTGAGATGAGAGAGGGAATTGACTCATAGCATATAACGCAGCTCAGAGTCGTTTCTACACTCGTTGTGTGCAGATAAACAATGCTCATAAGTCATAATAGTCAATCCTAATCCTCTGTAGTTGGACGTCTAAAGCATGAAAACAAAGAAATCGTTTTGGTACGATTAAAAATATATTTAAGTGTATTATCTCTTTGTAAAAACAAAAAAAGACTTGCCTATAAACCATTACCAATACAAAGATTTTGATGATCTTAAATTTATACTCAAATCTGGCGTTGAAATTAGGATGGGCACTATTACTTGATATTCGGTTTATACTTCCTATTTGATTAGATTTACTTTGAAAAAACAAGTACTTGACATAATCAATTCGAATAACAAGTAAATGAATTTAATTACTTGTAAATACAAGTCAAGTATCAAGTCTACTTTTATTTTTAACTATTTGGTTTGTTACTTGGTTCGTTACTTGTTATCGATTACTTGTTTCGTTATTTGTTATATAATATTTACTTTATTTAAAATTTTGTATAGATTTTATTAGTTTAAATAAAAAAAATTGATCTATTGTATTGTATTTCCATCACAACTAAAAAAGAATTGTGTGTTTAATATTAATACTGAATTTGAACGGAAATCCAACAAAACTAAACTATTGGTTTTTGTATATTGTCAATGCCTATGGATATTTTGTCTTTAGCTTCTATTTAAAATACTTACTAACTTATGTTTGGAAGTTTGTATGTATATATGAAATTAAGTTTTGGATTTCAAATACTTCAAGTAAAGTATTCAAGGAAAATAGATTAAATAAATGAAAAGATAAGTATCAAACCAAGTTAAATACAAAACAAAATCAAGTAATAAACCAAGTCAAGTAATATACAAGTATTCAAACAATTTACAAGTACTTAATATCACAAGTGCTTATCTAGAATAAGCCACCTACAAGTAAAATTTACAATTGCTTAAACAAACCAAGTCGGGTAGCCAGCACTTTAAAAATACCAGGTACTTGCCTTGTGCCCAGACCTAGTTGAAACTGACGTTTCATGAGTATTTTCTTTGTTGTAGCTGTAGATAATTTAATTGTAAAATTTTGGCTATGGATTTAAAAAACAAATTTATATATAAATCTTCTAAAGTAAAAATTAAATGCTCAAGGTTTAGTGTTTTCTATAGCTAAAAATAAACAAAAAAAGAAAAAAAAAATTCTGTAATGTTAAAAAATCTTTATAAAACATGATTTGTAAAATTTTTATGATCTAGAAGTAATTTTGAGAGTGGAAAACTTCTACAGCAAGCCAATCATCCCCTATATATTAGGGAAATTTGGGCTAATAACAATTACTATTGGAAAAAAAAACTCTATACCCATAATAAGCCCATGGGTAGGGTATGATACATAATATTGCATATAATAGCCATTATACCCTTTACCTGCGCGTGTATATCTTCTTCTCCCTCATTCCGTAACCCTAAAAATCATTAATATGTTTTCCGCTTACAAAATTACAGTAACCAGCGGTTGAGGCTTCAGACTTCTGCAAACGATTCTTACGGCGGAGAAACCACAGCGGAGAGGACGATGGCCGGGAATTAGTTTCTCTAACTAATTGAGACGGAGTAGGATTAAGATTCGTTGGAGCCGAAGTCATAAACATCAACATCTGAAAGGTAAACCTTGTAATTACCTTTACTAAGTACTCGATCTTACTCCCTCCAGCACAATTCCGGAGATTGTGTTAGAAGATTGTGTCGATAATGATTATATTTTTTCTTTCCCCCAAAACTCAGTTGCATGTAGTCTGATATACCTTATTATGACAAAAGTGAGATTATTGTTGGTTATGACTTGTGTTATTGGTTGAATATTAGTTTTCGGTGTTGCCGGAATGTATTTCAAATCTGGGTTTCCGATTTGTGGTTCTCGGACCAACTGATGTGTTGAGGATAATGATGTGTCTATAGATATGTGTTTGTAGTATATAATATTCGAGTTTTGGGGTAGTATAGGAGTAGACTTTGGTTATTACATTTTTTCGAGAATCATGATACAAGTATAGGACTAGACTATGTGTTAATAGTATAGACTGTTTGACCATTGTGGTAATAGATTACTATTGGTTTCTTGTGTTAACATGTACATATGCACATAGATTTCTAACCTCATGAATCTAAACTATTGTAAACCTAGTATAGTATATATGTGTCGCATGTATATTTCTGTATAGATCGTAATATGTTTGGTAACATGTATATATGTGTATAGAGTAGGTGGTCTATACTATTGAACAACATATATAGTAGAAATACTATTTGAAAACATTTATAGTATCGGTACTCTATGCAACAAAGGTGGACTATACTATATGAAAATGTTTATAGTATAGGTATATTAACATGCCAAAATGGTAAGTATTGTTGGTTGAATATATGTGTATAGAGTAAGAGGCCTATATTATTGGAAAACGTTTATAGTAGAGATAATACTTGCCGTCGATATATTCCATTGGTGGCCTATACTATTGGAAATACCTTATAGTATAGATATATTACCATGACAATATGATGCTAGATAGTAATGGTGTTTACAAGTTTGTCCTCCTGTTACTTGTTTTTGGCTTTTTTTTGTATATTGTACGGTTTATAATGTTATACTTTTTCTTGTAGATTATGGAAGAGTTTGGCTTACCGCAGCGCTTGTTTGAGACGGGGTTCGAACCAACTGGTCGGAAGAGAATAAACAACTACTTCAATTTGAGATGGGTGGAGGTGATAAAAGAGTCTTTGTCTGATGCGTGGCAGGAGAAGATTGCAGAGTCGCAGTTCATGCAAATTATGTTAATGGGGAACCATACGTTTTCAGTCATGTTTTTCCATCAGATATTTTCCCGTCAGCTGGTGACTGAAAAAAAATATGAGCTATGGTGGACGTTTGCTGGAAAGCCCATCCGGTATGCGATAGGAGACTTTTCTTTAGATACAGGCTTTAATTGTGGAACACCTCCAGATAATGCTTTGGGACTTCCTCCCATTGAGAAAGGAAAAAAGAAAGGTAAAGCAAAGGTTAAGCAAGTCAGTGGCAGTGGTGATGTTTGGAAATCACTGTTTTTTTTAAGGAAGTAGCTCTTCATGTACCACAAAATCCTTCGATTCACATGATATTATCTTCAATTTAGTATGCCCTATACTATCCACAATATAGTATAGTACAATCTACATGAAAATCCTTCGGTTCATATGCTATTTTCTTCTTTGAGCCATGATACATACTATTACATGTATAGTAAAGTACAATTTACACCATAACGCATATTGTCGTCGGTTCTTCTTTACTTCTTACATGTCCAAGTTGTTTCCCATTTTGTATTGTCGTTGTGATTTACAGACACTCTCATGCTCATTACACTTACCCACATGCGTCAATAACTTCTTGCGATAATACAAATTGTGTTATTTCATGTACCCTTTAGTCCTGAAGACCTTTTCTCTGATATTTTAATTTGTTTCTTTTTCACTATACTATCCCTCCTATAGTATAGTCCTCTGTTTCTCAGTATGGTGAACACTCAGTTAGGTTAACAGGCTATATTGTCCTTATGATTATGCACTATGTTATTCAACGTCTACTATAATTTACTATAATCAACTTCCTCCGTATTTCATGTCTCCTCTTATCCGAACCTTATTTTCTCAGATATTGTATGTTGGTCATTAATTATTATACTATCCCCCTATATTATAGTCAACTAAGCACTTTCTATATATGCTTCTCAGTGTCATTTACACTTACAAGAACTCTGCTTTCTACATCCCATTTACAATTATACAAACTCTGTTTTTTCCAGATATTATCTTATGTTGGCAAGCATGGTGTAGACTACCCTCAGTAAAAGTATAGTACATTTTGTTACATATCCTCTTCTTTCTCATAACACAGTTGTTATGGTTTTCATGCTTCACTTCACTCCACTCGCCTCATAATCATTCGTACACGAGTGAAATGCTAATATCGTCACGATGCATGTGAAAATGTCAAATCAAAATGCTATGACTATATTTTTAATTAACGATTCCCTTATGAATATTAGGCAAATTGCCCCTATATATTAACCAAAACCCAATCTAAAAAACTTATAAAAAAAGTTCTACAAAATAGCCGAGTAATGACACAATCAGTAGACTAATCCTAACTTTACAAAAAACATCGGTTCAAGCCTTTTCAAGACAAATGTAAAAAAAGAGTTAGCAAAAGAGATAGGTCTCTTTGTGTTTTTTGGTGAAAACAATAAACAAAAACAAAGGATCCTTCTTACAATTTAATTAAAAGAAACTCAACTGTAAAAGATAAGAAGCATTTCTGTTTTGAGAAGAAACTCAAAGATTTGGGTTTTGTAACCAAGCAAAGTGTACAGAGATCATTATTAGAATGCCTAACTCTGTCATACACAAATGTTATACAGATCAACTTATAAGCTCTCACACCAAAACATAGAAAACTCTCTCTTTGCAAATTCTAGGTCTTTACACGAAGCAACATTTCACCAAAAGCAAAATGAAATCAGGAAAAGATTCATTCTATACGCAAGTTCCTAGCAGATTCAGATTCCATGGATCTGTAATCATCTCGAACTCTAATAGCTCTCCAATCAGACTCTTCTTTGGTCTGCCTCAGAGCCATGAAGTGTAGTGCGTCACTTCTAACCTGGTATATGTGGCATGCCCACGGATACGAGTCAGGAGACGACCAAACTTTCTGTTCCTCAAACTCTGTCTGCTCAGCCAGAGACGTCGGCATGCAATAAACTGTGTTGGGCTCTGGCTCCTTGAAACCAGCAACTGCGACACATCCAGGAGATACGAATCCTTCAGGAGCCCGCGGATGCCAGATTGATACAGGACTTACGTAATCATCTAGGCAGTTCCTCCACACCTGAGAAGTGAATAATAACATTATGTATCACTAGGCAAAGACACAAACTCAGGTTTTGATTCGGTTTAGCATTTTTAATGCTCTACACTCGCGACATGTTCACGGGTAAGTGTGTACTTACGAGGTCATAACCCACTGGAAGTGCAAACACTCCCTCGGTGTTATTGTACACAGCAGCAACGTTTGGAGGATGGCTACCAACATGAGCTACATCTCCCACTGAAACAAATCTGGTAATTCAATGACTAAACTGCTTCAGTATCATCATTTGGGAAATAATTAACCAAGTTAAGAAATAATAATAGTTTTTGGAATTTTGATTCTCTTCGGGCTTTACTTACCCCTCTGGACAACTGGGTCTCCAAATAGTGCACACTCCTCCATCTTCAGAAACCTGAAAACAAAAATAAAATAATATAACTGTAAGCATACCACGAAACCGTGACGTTTTGGTTCCTTCTTATTTGAAATCTACTATTGACAAAGGTTTGAGGTCCTATTTTAACTTTAAAGAAATCGAAAGCAATTAAAAGAAAATTACCTGCTTTTTGCACAAAGTACATCGACCTTTGGATTCTCGCTCACTACTCCAGATTTTTGAGAAATTGATACTATGTTTGACAAACTTTCTATTATCTGAGACAGAACTTGAGGAAGAAGAAAGTTCTCTCGATTTTATAATAGCCTTGTTGCTGTACGATTTCGTGTCTCTTCCATCAGCCTCATGCCAAGCAAAATACACATGTCTCTGGCTTGAAGGAACCTGCGACCAGAAGATAGAAAGCCTATTAGGTGCGTTGCATTCGCACAGGCTTCTATACTTGCACATGTTACAGCGAGTAGTAAGCTATGTGGAATATAAACCAATGTATGGTCACATAGGTATTCTTATAAAACAGAAGACCAAAACATTTTGAGTGAGGTCATTTCGAATGAAGATCTTGCTTCATTCAAAATCAATTCAACTGATTCAAATATTAATCTAATACCTATGATGAGATTAGGAATAGCAATAACCTTGAGAACATGATTTTTCATGTTAGACTGATATGCTTTCCACATTTTGCGCACTACGGAACAAATTCGAACAGCCTGGGGTTCCAGTACATCTGATTCTTCTGACACGCTGCACTTTATAACCTGAGCAAAGCTTTCTGACTTCTGAAAAGTCTTCAGATGCAGTATGAGATGCGAGGGCCTTTGGCCACCTGCCTTTGCCAATTCCAACGCCATAAGTTCCTCCCAAGGCACATCCCACATAATCTTGCTGGGTTTCTTATCCATCTTATCCAGATCAGAGCACTAGATGGAAGTATAACAAGTCAGCAAATAAAATAATTTTTAAGACGCAAAATGTGAAAGGGTATGCTAGGGTTTTGACCTGTAATAACACAACTCTCTTGTTGGTCACGATGACAATGCGTTTGTATGGAACAAGGAAATGTTCTTCATAACAGTCAGATAAAGCGAATTTTGAGGGTTCCCTGAATATCTCTGTACAGCCAAAATGTCGACTTGCTTCTGCTAGGTGCAGGAGCATCTGCATAAACAGATAACAAATAAAAATCAGAACCAGCTTCGAAGTTTGAGCAGGAAGGGCAAGCTTGACTAGACGAATGCAAGTTATTAGCTTTGTGGGTAACATTAACAATACAATTTAAACCATATCCTAAGAGACTTAGATCTATAACTCTTATATTGAAATATCGCATGCTAGAATAGCCGACTTGTAGTTAGAAATTTTGGATTTGGTCGTAAGACTAAAACCTTCACAAATTTCTCAGTATGCAGTCTCACTAATAGACAATAAAAACAAAGTGAGGCAGTACCTGGCCTATAGCTTCCTTCTCATCATATTCCCTGAGTATACCATCAGCATGAACTGCACGGGGATTTCTTATTCTCTCCAAAGCGGTCCTATTGCTCAAAACCTCCAAACATCGGGTGCAACTTGCTCCAATTCCATCAACAGTCAATGAGAAAAAATCTAATGCACCACTCATCGGTTGTACGAAAAATCCTAGGAAAGCCCGTCCTACCCCATGGGCAAACCCTAAGATACCATTTTGTCGGGCACTCTCTACAGGCTTCGTAACAACTCCTGATACCCCGAAGGCAACACCTTGTGCTAGGGCTTCTGTTCCTTGAACAAAAGCATCACCTACACCAGTGATCCGCCTCGACCAAACCTGATCCATTTTTTTCAGCCCTCTTTTAGGCAAACTGCCAAAGTGATCAACTTAACTTTGTTGCAAAAAATATGTACCTGTCTTTCCCTTAGTTGCAGGAATTGACCATCAGTTGAAAGTGCCGCAAATCCTCTACTAAGGGAAGCCAATGTTGAGCTAGTCATACCCAAGACATCTACGGAGAAAATCAAATGTAAGGGATTGTGGATCAGATCTCTCCATATGCGATTCCCAATGGCTGGAAGTATCGAACTTTTCCGTATGAACCGATCTCTGTGCATTACTCTCCTTAGATGGACCTAAACGTAGATATTTTTTTGAAACATTAGCAACATTCTCGCGCTCTTTATCCAGCAGTAAAAATTCCGAGTATAGCAAAATGATGAATTTGCTTGTGGTGCCAAGCAGTAGAAAAGCTTTCTAGCCACAAGTGGTTCCGTGACAATCCAGTAAAAAGACTCTTTAAGATGTCGTAAAATCTTCTGAGCTACTTATCCCATGCTGGGAATCAAAAAGAATATGGCTGAAAACAGTACTTAATTTACAACCAGTTTTCAGTTCGCACAATACATAGCCAGAGAATCTCCCATGAAATGGAACCAAGTATCCCAATAGTTAGCTCTAGTACTAGACTGTGCAGGATACAACGCCAATCACTTTTCCATTTCATATATGGTAGTAACTTCAAAGAAAATTAATTACCTGAATCTTGAATGCATTTCCAACAGCAGACAAAATCGGACTCCAAACACCAAGAATTCCATGAGGCCTCTGAGCTGGCGCTGTTTCCAAGGAGACCTTTAGTCTTACTTCTGAAACATCTATGAGGCTGAAAATCAAAAACAAAGTTAAGTTTGACATTTGCTCGATTTGCATGCCAAAATGGATAACTACTATGAACTTCATCCCCGAAATGGTAAAATTCTATAGAAGGCAAGAATACTTTATATGTATCTCAGGATCAACTTGCGCGACACTAGAACTTTTCGGGAGACGATCCATCTGGAGCTTATTGCAGAAGTCAGCCGAAGCCCAAATGATAGGCTCGTGAATGTTTACTCGCCACGTATTATCCGTCACCTGTCAATCAAATAGCAAATCCATCATGAGCTTCAAGTAGTATCTCATATGTTTGGAGTACCATGAACATAAACCTGACTAGAATACATACCCGTACATATACATATGGATACACTTGAATGCCATCAGTTTCTTCATTACACATTGTAATTGTCATCTTAAGCACTGGTTGATGACTATCTCCAGTGTTATCTGGTGCCAATAGTACTGGCATTAGAGTTAGAGGTAGCTGGTTATCAATCTGTAAATGGCCCAGAATGACTTTGAACCTGTAAACCATAGAAAAGAATTGCATGTTCAGCTTTCCGAAGGTACTTCATGTGGTTGCCTCAGCTCCTAATACGAGCACAAATGACACAAAAATTTACAGGAATGTGACAACCTAAAGACTTTTTGCCTAAAATTAGTACATTTTGATTCGGACTAACAAGTGTTGCTAATAAATCAAACTATCCCATGTTCTTAAATTTCCAAGCATAGGCAAGCACATGAAGTATCTTCATATTCTGGTTACATACGTGAAAGCAGACATAAAAAGACAACAATACGGCAATATTTGACTTTACCTGCTAGTTCTTCCCTCATCATACCCAGTCGAGTAAGATACGAAAACTTTTTCAAGGTAAAAATATGACAACTCTTTTGGCACGTGATCTACAAGAGAGATCCCCACTACTCCCATTTCAATTATGAACTCCAGAGTGGTGGTCTTTTGTTCTGAAGGTGTCTGAGGAGTAGAATATCTATTATTTCCAACCGATGACACAGATATGATTTCATGAGGACTCTGTGAAGTACTGTCATCATCAGTGAATCTAGCAATCTTGATGTCACCAATTTCTTTAACATGAAAGTTCACCCCTAAGTCCCTACACAATTCAGAATCCACAACACCCTTTTCCATGTCGAGTCTGAAAACCCCAGAACGGTGATCGCTTTCAACCTTAGCATCCAAGAATTTCTGACCGTAAGGATCTTCCCAAGCAAAATTTACTGTTGTAAGTGGTTCCAACAAAACCCACGAATCTTCACCAAAACCAGATTGGCGGACACTAATTCTTTTGACAGTTGTTCTATTCTCAACCCTGGATTGAAAAGTTAAACACACACAAGAGATAGGAAATTAATGATGGTTTCACAAATATGTACGTCTGTCAATTGTAGAGAAGATACCTCATAGGACCATTGCTTGGGCCAAGTCGAAATACAACTATAAAACGTGACCCTTCTTCAAATCCCCTTATTTCTGCTTTCAAAAATTTACGAGCACCATCTTGACTCCTTAATACAAGAACGATTGTGTCTTCTCGAGCAACTTGAACAGGAAATGACCACCCTGTTTCTCTTAACCGAACCTGAAATCAGGTACATCATTAGATAAAAAGAGAGATTCTCTTACATCCCAAATGAAAACATATGTGGTAGCCAGGGGAAGCATCTCCATGCCAGACAATTAAACAATATAGCACATAATGACTTGCATTCAAACTGAATTTCCAGCTCCACTTGAAGAAGTCACACCGGTTAGACTGCGCAAATATCATACTACATACTTCCGGTGGACACCCTATACAAAAGCCTTATCCATTTTTTTTCTCTCGCAATTTTGCAACTCATTGACTAAAGCAAAGATATGAGAAATAACTAACGGTGAAGATTCTGCAACATTAACAGCTCACCTGGAGTTCATCTCTCCCACTTGGTTGGAAAACAAATGAGACCCTCGAATCATATGCATTGAGTACTTTTGGTTCATCATCACTGTTCAGTTTAATAAATATGTCTTCACCGATCCTGTTGGTGAAAGTCATGAATGGTCGAACAGATATGATCTGAGAAGTAAAAACGAGTCAGTAAGTAATAAGAGAGAAGGTGTACACGATAAACTGTTTATTACCTTTGTAGGAACTGACTGATAACCGCAAGGTTTTGTAGATAAAAATAGTCGCATGCATTTTCCATCGGGATCATACGCATCCACATCCAAAGATCCATCCTATTGAAATAAGTACCAATCATAAAAATGTTAGGGTCAGCACAGCTCAAATTTAGAGAAAAATAGTCTATCAAACAAATAAAATAACATACAACTGACCATGTCACCAAGGGCAGAAAGATCCTTTGCAGGACCATATTGCTGACTGCCACGTTGAGATATCGACACTGAAAGACTCAGAAGTTTGAAATTCAAAGTAGAAGCGATTGTATGACCTTCATATATGTCTTCTTCAGTTATCTCCTCCGGGACTACATCATCATTTTTCTTATTTCGAAATGAAAGACCAAATTTTTTTGTTTTCTTATTCCCTGGCAGATCTAGAAGTCTAAGTGTAAGCGAAGGACACCTCGCAATCGAAAACCAGAACGGAGCGTATATTTTGATCATCTTCGTCAAAACTTTCTGCTGGTCATCATAATTTTGCTCCAGTATTATTTGAGCAACCCTGTTCGCATATATTCAACAGTATGAGACCAAATAAACCAGTACAACTATACAATTGAAAAACTTCGGCAGAAAGACGAAGACCTTCCAGTGGCGGAACTTCTTAGGTTTATTGTCTTCGCAGGGACAGCATTTGGGTGAGATACAAGGACAGCTTCCTGCCAAATTCAATAAACCAAATAAATAGATAAGGGAGAATAAAGGAAACGGAACAAAAATTATGTGAATCTAGGTTCCATTTCCAAACTTACAGGCATTGGTAGCCATAATCCTTGTGGCAGTAAAATTAAGTATAAAGGCTTCCCTAAATCGACAGTATGCACTTTCACAGTTTCCCCAGAACGAAAGACATTTCTGCATCGACGAATAAAATGACCATCGGCTTGCTCCTCTAGCACTGAGTATTCAGCTTCAAATGGAAGACAATTTGCTATAGAAACCGGTGATTTGACCACAAGAGTCCAATCTTGAATGGGATCGGAACGTATATCCTTTGCAATTTCGGTTGCTTGAGTTTTCAAACAGAACCAGTAAGTTTTATTATCTCCGGGAGTACTGCTTATCTGGGTACAGCATAGCAAGTGCTCAGCTTCAGTAAGGGCTGATATACATATTCCAGACTCTGATTCACTAGCAACCTCTGGTTCCCCAGACCTTGAAACCACAGAACTCCAAGAATATTCATCAGAACCATCAGGCATTACACACTTCAGCTTCAGAAGATACGAAGCAGACTGCGTCAATCCTGATAAGGGTACCGGCAATGTATCACCAGGTTTCAGCAACCCAATTGATATATTTGGAAATGAACGGACTTTGGCCTCCAGGCAGAGGTCAAGAAGGTACTCAGTATTGTTTTCCACTGAAACGAGAGACCTGACATTTACGTATCTGTTTCCATCCTCCATACTAACTTCACTTGCAACAACATCATTTCCCAACCGCCAGCAAGCAGCAGGCGAAGCGTAATTCAGCCTCACTGTCGTCCAAGGACCCTCAATGCTAGGACTTACTTGAATAAATCCAGATTTTTTTTCACTTGAGAATTTGCTTTGGTCCAAGATTTTCGATTTAGCTGGTAACATTACAGCGCATCTTATTTTTCCGCACTTCTTTCTTTGATCCCCTTGGTCTATGTTCTACAGAAACAAGGAAAAAGGTAATTCATTACCAATATAAGAAAAATATTGCAATTCACAATCTTTGAAACCAAAAGGCCAAGACATTTTTTACATGCATGTATTTAGTATCATATTCTAGACGCGAAAGGCAGGCCAAGTTAAGAATTTTTACCATGGTTTCAGTTGTGGACAAGTCTAACCAGACAAGATCATTGGCATAATTATGCTGGTATAGGTTGTCCTTCATATATCGTGCTATCTGCTTCAACGGAGCTGAAAAAGTGCCAACAGGTGCACCTGTAAATCGTGAAAACAACACTACTTTATATACCAAAAAGGAAAGTAACAAGTGCGAGAGATATACGCCACACGAACTACGGAGACAAACCATTTCCGATGTCTGTCACAATTAATTCCAAGTTATAGTCATCCTGGAAAAACAAAAGAACACAATATCAAAGCCGCGGCAACCTTGATAGACCAAAAATGATAACCAGAAAGAAAAACTTAAAATACAATTCATTCTCAAGTTCCTGTACAAGAGAGGTACATGCACGAAGATTAGCAACTAAGATTTGCCAAGCTATAGTATTGCATAAACAGTTTCTGCTTTCTTTAATTTTTAAATACGTATTGAATCTAATCTGGAGAGCAGAAGTAGTAGAAACACAAAGAGAAAACAAAAGAATGTTACAAATTAACTTTAGGACGACAAATAAGAATCCACGGAGAAGAGGAACAAACCCAATTGAAAAGAAAAAAAATCCACCAGTTTTCAGGGGCTGCAAATTAACTTTAGGACAACAAAAAAAATGTTAGCTGTAGTGAAGAAGAGAGAATACCAGGGAGTCAATTTTGAAGAAAAATATTTCACTCCAGTCAACGACTTCCAGCTCAGACGAAAACATATTCGAAACACTTCCACAGGTACGTGCACATTGCTGGCGAAGCACTGACTCCGCTGGGGAGGCCTGATTTGGAGACAGACGTACAACTCCGGTGTACTGATGAGAAGACAATCCAGACGTTCTTGGAAGCTACAAAAATAGACTAATGTGAGAATACAAGACTACTCCAAATATCAACCTTCTCCAAATCTTTTATATAAATCAAATATCATAACTCAGTTGAAAAAGTCACATAGCATCAAACGAAATCACTTCCTTTCTGTAACACCAAAGAAAAGTAGAAGAAGAGGAAATAAAAGGAGATGCATGACAGCCTGAGCGGTAGAAATATATAAAAGAAAAGACATCACGACAAATGTGGTTTTGTTTTAGTTAGAGAGGTACCTGTGCATCCATCACAATAACTGTAACCATTATTCTAGGATTACTGCATAGTTCTCCTCTGAGGTGCGAATCCAGCATATTGGTCAAGACGGGAACTTTTACAGGTCTCATGTCCCCCGATGGCATCTTTACAATATCCTTAAATCCTTTGATTTCAGTGGCTCTAATATATATATCCTGCCCAAGCTTGTTTTGTGGAATTATGAAATACGTTTTCTTCTGATGCACCTCAATGACGGATTTTCCATTGTCAGCTAGAGGAAATGCTCCCTGTAAGACGTAGCAAACATAAATCAAGGATAAAGAATATGTAACTCCTTGAACAGACAAGGTAAAGGGAATTAAAGCCTCTGCTTCACCATGTGGCACAGAGGGACCAAAGAGGAAATTCTCACTCTCTCTTTATGGTATTCATGGACGTTGCTAAGGCTGTTCCAACTAGAGTACGCCTGAATAATTGTATTAGCATTTGAAACTGAGAAATTCACATTCAAGTCCTTTGTAGATGTCAGACGTAACTCAGAAACCGCACCAAAGGATCTAGGGTTGAACTGGTACCTGCAACCCAATGGATCATTGCCATAATATAGAGTATAAAACAAACAAAAATAAAAAGAGCAAATCACCCGCACTAGCATTCCTGCACTAAAGAGCTTTAAATTAACACAAAATTAGCAGAAAAAAACCTTAAGAATCCATCTGCAGGCTCGATGAGAGGTTCCCACGCTTCATACTTATCATTATATGACCTGGCCGCTAAGGAGAAGTTGATAGTTGACTTTGTGAAGTTGGTTTTGCCAAGTAATCCGAAACTTATATCACTCAAAGATACGTTAACCAATGGAACCATCTGCAAAGTACATAGATACGCCATTATTTTCACGCAGATAAATACGCCACATAGTTTATTTGGTTTTTCATACCAGTCCGCCGTAGTCGTCAAAAAGCGCAGCAGAAAAAGTCCCAATTTCTGCATGAATGACCATGTTATCAATTCCCCCAGGCAAATCTTGGTCTGCAAGCTTTAAAGCAAATCTCCTTGGTGGTTTTTTCAAACCAGTACGGACAATAAAGGTCTTCAACTCATTGCCTATGCCCCATATACTAAACGGTTCTACCCTCTGCCACACATCAGAGGTATCCCATAAACTATCTTCAGCAAAACGATCACCAGCTACCATATCACTACGAACACATTTTAATTTGGTTAAATCGTATGGTTTCGCTGAGCCTTTATATGCAACACAACCCAAAGAAACAAAACCCGGTGGGGCTTGAGGCATCCAGAAAGATATACTTTCTACTCCCCTGTGTTTCTTGACACGTCCAACAAGTTGGAAATCAACAGCGGCTTTAAGGATATCTTGCTCGCCATTATCACGAAGAACCACACAAGAGTTTGGAGGTTCATATCTACAAATTTATCCCCAAAAGTAATTAGCATACACCTTACAAACAGAAGAGACTGCACTCAAATGATATAGTACATCATTACTTACCCACTAACAGCAATGTCCCCAAAATAAGCCATCCCTTCAGTAATAATTGGTCTCCATATTGAAAGTTTCTTCTGCGAGCCAGAGCCCCTATTCCACCATATTAACTGAAAGGAAGCAACAGCTTCGAATCGCTGACCAGATCTGACAGAATTCAGTGGCTGTACAGCCTGAACATTATCAGTTGTACGAACATCCACGTAGTTGGATTCTTTTGGCAAAACTCCAGTGGATCCAAATAATATATGACGTAGCTCGTATGGTCTTCCTGATAAGTTGAGAGTAGACGGATCCGCAGGTAAAAAACTTCCAACAGAATTATTCACTCGCCAAAAAGCTAAACTTGACGCAGAACTGCATCGAATACAAATGCAAACATAGAAATGTCAATCACCAATGGAAGAAGATAAACAACACCGAGGTGACCAGCACAGACCTACATGAAGTACTATAATAAACAATTTATGAATATTAACCAGAATCTGGAAACAAAAAAGCGAACAAATAAATTCTGCATGTGCAAAAACGAATACCACCAACTGAGTTCCAGTTCGTTTGAAACAACAGCACGTAACCATTATAGATCACACAGATAAAAGGACACTTATGAGAAATGTCAGAAACACACAGACAGTAAGCATGCTGGCACATCTCTACATAAGGGAATATGCATTCTATCCATGTATATAGAAAGTGAGTAACTCCTAAAAGTGAGAGGTTCGACGCAGCATACATATCTGTGGAGCTGATTGCTATACAATCTCTGAGAGAACAAGGGGAGACGGAAGAAGCTAGGATGCAGAAGACAGAGGCCAGTGGAGGCGGTGTACTTCCACTTGATACCACACAGCTTAACGCCACATAACCTTTTGGTGCTTCAGGGAACCAAATGGAACATATATTATCTCTTTCATCTCTGTCATCCGTTGAAGGATCACCTAATCCCCCGGAAGCTAAAGGTGACCAAATCAATCTGAACGATAAAGGCCTCTTCACTCTCATCAAATTGGTGTTGACAACAAGAACCCCTTTAGTAGGTGGCTTGTCCCTGCCATATAAAAGAAATTAGTTAAGTTGCAAAGGCTCTTGCGCAACCTATGAAAGAGTATAGTTAAGGATGGATGACTAACAATGGTGTCAAATAGTCGCCAAGACTTGCGAAACCAGGAGGCGGATGGGGTCTCCAGAATGCATACTTTTGATCTGTACAGGGATCTGCATGAGATGTAAGTATTAAGTACCAGGTAACAAAGATTAAATGAACTGATAATTTTAGTGATTACTGGACATACTTCTGATTATCCCAATTTTATCAAACTCTGTGCAGACGACAGTCATTTTTCTGGATGTCATCCTTAGAAATGATAAAATGTCTTCTTCGACAGCTATAAACAATCTCAAGATGCTGAACGAAAAGTTCATAAATATGTTTGAAACTGAAAGTTGTATGTTAGTCTTCCCAGAAACACTTGAATACTTTACAGAGGTGTCAAACGGTTCCAGAATTTTCACTCCATTACTCTCCATGGTCAGACCCAAAGTATGAGCATTCATTTCAATTTCATCATTCTTTATGCTTACCCTGTCCCAGAAAAAAATAAGAGAAGGAAAGACTAAAATTGTGAACAACAGATGTGCAAAACTTCATTAAGGTTTAAGCAATGAATCATTTAAAATTTAGCTCTAACAATATTGACCTGCCATAAGCATCCAGTTGAGCATGCAAAAGTTTGTTGGAGAGTACTGGCGTTTTAACAACGTCTTTTGATGTGTTGTAGAAAGTAAGTTCTGGGCCGATAGCCTGCAGCATCGGAAACATTAAATGGAACTTTTCTTCACGCCCATACCAAAGAAAAAGTTAGCAACTATAAGAACCTGGAACTCAATGATCAATTCCGTTGACTTCTCGGTTGTGATGCTAGGAGATTGAGACACCGGATCCTCCTTCCTCTCGGAGTCTTGATGTGGGGATTTATGATATACTTCCAACTCAACCCCTTCCTCTCTTGAAACAGAATAGCTGCTGTAGGCTCCCAAAGAGATGCATGAATCTAGAACTTGGCCATTCTTAATCAGAATGGAAAAAAGTGAGAAACTAAAAGGACGCCAGAAATAAATTCAGATTTAACAAAAACAATGCAAGAACTTCTATACCTTGAAGACTACATTTCTGAAATGCAACTTTTTTCCACTTCCCACATAAATAATAGGCTCTGTACTGGGAGAAGAAAGGACGCATCCATGTCTATCTTTCAGGTATAACGTTCCACCATTACCATCATAAACAAAATCATCAAATTTCTCATCTTCCACAATTAAAGGACCCAGAGGAGAAAGAAACGCTTCAGCAGTCTGTTGCTTGTAGATAGATTGATCCATGATGATTGCGTCGACCATATTAAGGTTTTTATCCTCTTCGCTTGATAGCACACTGCCAATAGTAGGAACAAAGAACTCTACTACGGCCAGTAGAAAATCCAAAGCTACAAGCAGCTGTGGCCTTTGGATACAAAGGGAAACAAAAGTTGACAACTGACCGAACTGCGCATCAAGAGTGAGCATCGAAGGAAGCGGCCTAATATCACTCCCGTTGGTTACATGGGAGTGAGTTAATCCCTGATCTCCATCAGTATAAGAATGTGAGTCACCAAAATCTAAATCTGCAGGTCTTCCTACAGCAAGTCTAAACTCTTTTTCAGTCCCTTCGCGGTTGTCATTAACACTGAAGCCCTTCAACGTTGCAGTGAGGAAACCCTCATCGCGTGTATTGGATTTGTAAAGAAGCCAGCCGCCAGAGATCTGTAAACCAAACACGAAATTCTTAGGAGTTAATTCACTGCGCAATGATGCTGTTACTGCTGTGAACTCCCTTTGAGATTGTCATCGTAAATCTCAAGGAAAAAACAAGGAACCAAAGAGATATGGAAGATGTAGAGTCCTACGAGAACAATCAATTGCTGATCCCCGGAACAGGAAAGGAATTTACACAGAAGCCTCTGACATTGTCATGTCTACTAAGAAAAAACACACTAAAGCAGAAATTTTCATAAACCATAAATCAATTTCTGAAGTCTTTCTGGGGAACCAAATCCGGACTGAATCAAGTTCTCCTCAAGATTGAGCTTAACAAATGCATATGCCTAAACTCTCGGTCAGGAGTTCGACATCAAACAATATTTTGGGCAATTACTTCTAGATGGCATTTCCAAAGGACATAACAATACTGAGTACTCCTAAGTAAATATGCAATTGAAATTAATGGTGCAAGGGAGCGGACCTGTACAGCAGCCAAAGGCGCATCTCTTGCTGTCCCAGCATACAAACACAACTCCACCAGATTGATGACAACAGAAACCTTCATTGAAATCCAAGCATCACTTGTTTCAGTTTGAGCAGCATTAGGATCCTCAGAAGTAAGAGTTTCATTTAAGTTTCTTGAAGATGTCACAATATCACCAATCAATGGTGGCACAGTATGTGGAATCTCAGAAATATTAGACTGTGCACACTCTGTCAAGATCTGGTATTCCCTATTCGAGAGGGCTGCTCTTAGTTCGTCTATCTGATAAAGCAGAAGTTAAAGAACGCATGATTAAGAAGTATTATGCTACAACACAGGATATAGAACATCATCCCTTACCATGATAGACACTTCAATGCTCGGTATCTGATGCAACAAGTCTCGCAGAGACCTGTTAATAGTTACAGAAACCCCATTCACATCCTGAATTATGCTTTCACCTATTTCAGCTCCAGAACCAACATTAAGGTTGATATCCATGACCTAAGTTAAGGTTGTTTTGGTCAAAAGGTCGTAGGAAAAAACTAATTGCACAAAAAGGTTGTATATATTAGAAGTGATATCGATGACAAAAAAACGGAGAAATATTTGAAGTGATATCAACCAGAATGAACCATGCTCATCCCAACAAACATCGACAGTTCTCACCATCACTTTCATAGTTTCCATGTGAACGGCATTCAGCTCGTTTTTATCTCCAGCAAACCACTGAAAGGTATTGGTAACAGTTATATGCACAACATCAAGCTTCAGGTAACTGCAAAGAAAAATAATCCGAAAAGTTGAGAATGTAAATCAACTACTCTGACAAGTCTAGAGAATTAGTGTGCCAGGTAATTATTATAACAAAATTGTGAGAAACTAATGGGTGGGGAGGGTGAAATGAAAATCCAAGCATGAACTTACTCAGGGCTCTCAGTATGTCGAGGCATAAGAATTATAGGCTTTTTAAGAGATAGATCCAACTTAAGAGCAGGAGATCCATCAATTTCGCTAGTCGTAAACCATTTCTCTGAGTCCGTAATTTGATCCTTCATCTTGACAACCCCTTTCGAATCGCTTGGCACAAGCCCCATAAAGTATTCAGCAACCTACATTGCAAAGACTGATTTGTAGGAAGCAAACAAAAAGTTAAATCGCATCTATGCAGAGAGAATGAACTACCTCTTGAATAAAGCGATTCAGATAAACAATGCGCACTTCAGAAAGCTGTCCAGAGAGGGAGTAGTCAAAACCTTCATGATCTTCATCAATGACACTGAATGATGTGAATGCCAACTAGTAACAAGAATCAAAGAAAGTAAATTAACATGGAGAAAAATCGTGCATCTCATCTACACATCAATTCATAATCAACGAATTGAAAAGTGAAAAGTGAAAAGAAACAAACAATGAATACCTCAACAAAAGAAGTTCCTCCAGGGTCTCGCATATCACAAATCCAAAAGTACATATGGTTGTCTGGGAGGCTGTCATCACTGATTCGTAAATTTCCAAGACTTGCTGTAATACTGAACGAGTTCGGGAAGACCTTCAAGCAAATGGGAATCAGTACAGAAAATGACCATTTACCTTGGATATTCATAGTTCCGAAGAAAAGAGTCAAAAGAATGTAATTCAAAGAGCATAATCAAACCTTAATATCTGTTAGCAAATTGTCTTGTGACAATGTCGCAAACTTAGTTCCGTTCTCATTCATCAGGAATATCTGAGCCCGAGCCATGTTCAATGCCAAGTTGAAAATGATTCTAGATTTCCCCTTCCCTAACAAACCCTTGACAGCTGCATCCCTAGAATCTTCAAATCCATTTCTTTTCGGTGAACTTTGCTCTCCAGCGACAGGAGAGCTGTCCTCAAAAGATTCACAGCTTGGATCTTCAACATTGATAGCATTTACAAACTCCAAAATAGCAAGAATTGTCGGCCTCCGGCAGTAAAATGATAATGTCGCTAGGCTTACGGTCACCTACAATGTGTGAGACGCCAGTCACAAAAGATAGAGTGATTTAGTAAGGCCGGACTTTAAAACAACGAAAAACTAACATCTCCGGACTGAAAGATGTAAAAACAGAAATCTCTTGACCTGATTATCAATGTTATTATATTGAGGTGACGTCTGATGGTATATGACTATTTGCGCCTTGACAAAACTATCCAGAGACTCAATTCCCTCACTGCTTGGCATAGTGATATTCCTGTTGTCGACAGGGAGCAATCCATCCATTCGACGAAAACTGGGGGTCCTGAGAGATGTATAGTCAACGGAGTCAACCAAGATCTCTGGTGCTTCATAAAATTTTTCCTCCCCTTCACTAGAAGAAAGATCATTTCCTTCAGGGTTCTTAATCTCAGCATCTTTAAAGGATGGAAGCACCACTGCAGACTGAATAAAAGATCTTGCTAAATAACAAGACTCATTTGAACCAGAACGGCTAACCAAATCTTCTATTTCCAAAGATTTTAGAACAGTCCCAATAAACATATCACTCCCTCTCAGCGAGACTTCAACCTGGTTCAACAAAACAGATATTCAGAAAAAGGAACAAGAAATGACAAATATAATTAAGAAGCAGATCATTTACCTTTCCACCTATGGCCCTAAACTCAAACAGTTTACTCTCTCTTGCAAGAAGCACCGCCATGAAAGAAGCATCTTCCTATATTAGAATATACTCAGTCAAAGCAAGTCCCAAAATAACAAGCAGCAATGGAATTTCACACGCAGAAATAATTTATATTACCTGATGACCGTAACTGAAACATATTTTGAGTTCATCAAGCACACCAGTTACATATACACTCTCCAACTTAGACAAATCCCAAATATCTTCTTTATGTTCTGTTTCTGATTCCTCACTGTCAGACGACGTATCAGAAAGACCGGCTATGGGGGCAGAACCCTGTAACATTAAAGTGAGAGATAAACTTAAATCATCTAAATAAACAGGCAGATCATCAATGGAACTGTCTCACGGTAAGACGCCCTATTAATAACCGGAAGTAAAGTTCAAAATTAAATTTACCGAGGCCCGGTAGACAGCGCCCTGCAAACGGCTGTGCCAAGTTTTTCTAGACTCTTCAGAATCAAACATTAATATGAGTGCATTCACATCCTCCATAACCTAGAGACCGTACAATTAAATATTCAGCGCCAAAATTCATTGAAATTTACAATCAAGATCCTCGAACCCTCATTGATGAGCATACAATCAAAACATAAAAATCACGACCAAACTCCGCCTGCATTTATTAATTCAGCTAAATGAGATCTAAACCTTCTCATTGATTCGAGAAGCATTGCGAATGGACAAGACGTGCTCTACTCCTCCAGCGAGTTCTACAGGGACTTTGTATATATGCTTCCCACGTAAGCTACAAAAGATACAAAACCGTTAGACGGGAAGAAGTATGAGAAAGACCAACTAGAACGATCAGACAGAGTTAGGAAAATATCAAAGCAAATAGTAATTTAACTGCTTGGTGAAACAGCATATTAGGTAATAAATTCTTGCACTAGATTTGTGAACCTAATAAGTGGACTTTTAGTGGGTCTTTAGTTAGACAAGGAAAGTTAATAAGCCGCTTAGATAACACAACCGAGAGAAATTCATTTCTTCCGTGTCTTTTTTCACCTTGACTTTACTAGTTTATATAATACAATGAACATTATTGGTTTAATTTAAAAATGCTCCGATAAAACAAAATAAGGCAGTCTTGCCACAGTCATTTCACATGTAGATATCTATATTCATTGTGAACACACGCAAACATTAGATATAAGAGTGCTGGTCTACATCGAGTTTGTAAAGGCCATCCATTTTATCTAAAGTGTATTCTATAAAGCCTATCACTGTAACGAAATAGCAAGAGTTCGAATCATACCTGGTATACTGCTTATAAGATTTTGAGTTAGGACTTTCTAGCACGTATATAAAAGGACCAACTAAACATAAGTACCGCCGCTGCCACGTAGCTTCTCTGCCCTATTCATGGATTTGATAATCGAATAAATAACTAGTGTCCAAGAAGAAAGAGAGCTTGCAACCATAAAACTGACACGTAGAACGGTACTGACCTTCCAGCTAAGTAAAGACAACCAACCCTCAAAATCAGCTTCTTCCCATGGACGAATAATGTGAGAGCCCTCATCATCCTTAGTTTGAAAGATCTGTGCAACTTGCATCAACCTATGGTATCGAGCCGGTGAGAAGTGAAAACCTAGTGACGGTAGCCGCACGGCAAGTCTGGTTGATGGGTACGATGGGTTTGGCCGACGAATCTACAAACCAAAACAGGAAACAATAGTGCTAAATATCTACAGTTTAAAGCATAACTCTTTTACCAAAATGTAAATGCCAGATGTCCAGAATTTCACCTGTTGAAGTTTTAAGAGTACCCCACACTTGTCAATAACTGGCAAGAAAGTAACAGTGCTTTCCTTACCAGAAGATCTTTTCGAGGATAACTGTTTCCAGGAGTAGTCACCATCAACAAGTAATGCGGACACATCACTCAAAACTAAATCAAACTGTAGATACATATCCATTTCCTCTGACAGTTCACGCTTATAGTCGTCCTGCAAAATTTGCATGCATAGACATTGGAGAATGTGCATTTAGAAAATTCTAATTATATTGTTAAAAGAGTTGACAGCTGACACTTTTCTATTTACCTGGGAACGGATGACCAGGTTACCTAAGTCCAGAAGAAGCTTAGTAGAACGATGGTTATCAGGACGAAATTCGGTTGGAATTGTGATTTTGGGTGCTGCAATATCTAAGTCGAGCAGAAACCTGGTAGTTTTGTAAAACGTCATCTACTAAAACAAGCATGGGCATAAATTTGACAACGAGCTCATGAGAGTACGAACAGACCTTGCATGATCTTTCAATGCTCTAGTCATTCCTTGTTGAGCAGTGCGTCTAACTTCATCAATAGTTGACTGAAACGGTAAGCAAGCGAATTATAAGGATTAAAGTGGTTCGCTACGGGTAGTTGAATATAAGTAAGGATCAGAAATCTAATTCGAACAGTTTCTTAATAAACTGCAAGGATCAAGCTCTACAAATTGGAAAGTTCCAACAGAAATATTGACAACAAACAGTAACTGCTTACTTACTAGATCCCATATTACCATTCCTTAGATATACAGTTAATAATGAGATTACCATAACCAGGCTATATAAACTCAATATGCACTCATTTTGTCAACTTTTCACACCATAGCACATATTAGACACACCTGTACAGCAGCTGCAGTCTCTAAAGCTATTGTTTGGCTCACAGCAGTACTGCTTTCGAAGAAGTTGACAATTCCATCAATAGAGTCCTTCAGATACTGCAGGCAGCACCGCAATAAGCCACATAATTTTTAAAAATAACTGCTTAAACAAAATTCCTTAGAGAGAGGGCACACACAGTCATATAACACGGAGAAGCTTTTGCAACAAGACTCCAGTCAACTTTAGCATCAAAAGGCTTATAACAGAAGGAAGCAAGTACAGAGTGAGAGGCAGGGGCACTCTGCAGGAGAAGAGACAATTTTAAGAGATTTTAAGACACAACTGACAATGTTTTGTAGCAAAAAAAAAAAAAAAAAAAAATCCACCAACAAACCTCAGCAAGTAGACCACTTGGCGATGACAAGCGATATCTCCCCAATTTAATGTCGGCAATCTTTGTCTCGGGGAAAAGCTTAATGGAGCAATTAAGATCTTCACATGATAACTCAGCAAGGCATTCCTTCTCCCCATCATAAAGTTTTGAAGCATTACGCCTCATATGTACCTCCAAGAATGTATGGAGAGCATCAGGTTTTGCATTGTTTGTAATTGATTGCTCCTGACCTTCTTTGTACCCTATGACTTTATTTAACCGTTCCCAATCTTCATCAGTGAATTGAACAGATTCTCCTTCACCTTCAGACACTTGACTCTTCCTGGAGGCATACATACAAAATACTTTAGACGATAATTTGGGAGGATTTCAAAATTCGGAAGCAACCAGGGGAGCATTCACCCTCCAAACGGCCACCATGAACTTTTAGGCTGTTGCGCCTTCGAGTAATTATCTGCTTGCACCGATCTCTCAACAAACTTGTGCGCCAACATCCTTTATAAGAAAATCAAGGAGAATATTCATAATTAGAAATGGTTTGTAGATTACCCTTATTGTCCACATCTCTACTCATGTTTTGACAAATGAAAATAAAACAGAGAAGCATCATAGATACAAATAAAGAATTAGTCCTAATGAAAATTTATAGAACTACACAACACCAAACCTTTGAGAAAGCTAATTGATCAGCTCGAAAGCAACTAAACAAAAATATATTACCTCCATTGCAAAATGACTTCGGTATCAAGTTCCCGATCAAGGGCGTTGATTTCTTTATCATCATCAACAACTGTCCTACTGAAATCCAATTTCAGCAACGAAGCATAATGCGTGATGTATCTCTTGCGTAGACTAGTGTACTTTAAAACGTTCTCCCATGACATTCTCCCGCTGTCATAAATGTAACAATCTCAGAAAATGTAAACAGAACCTGAAGTAAGGACCGCAAAGAAAAGGTTTCCACAACGAATGCAAATTACATAGAAATCAGGCAGTAGTAAAAAAAAAGAATGAAAACTTATATTTCGATACCTTGCTATCTTAATTTGTTCGGAAACAACTCTGAAAGCATAATTCCACCAAGATTTTGGGTCACTTTTTACTGAAACAGATGGACGGTAATGTGCATATTTCAAACGCTGATTAAACGCAGCAAAATTATCAGCAAGTTTCATGACATCCCTGTATCCTCCCTGAGTAACAAAAAAAAACACACAATCAAGACCACCGGGACATCCACATTTAAATTAAAAAAAAAAAAAAAAGAGAGTATGAGCCTCAAATTTTTGCTTAACCTTCGATAAACAAAGTGTTACATCGTCTAAGTTAACATATGCCTTCTGCACAGGTTGAACAGTATTGGAAGATCCATTTGCTTGAGACTTAATGTACTTAGCATTCCCTGAGACAGGTTGTAGAATATAAAAATGCTTTCTCTCCAGGCCTTCAGCTGGCTTACCATCCTTGGTGCCAAATCTAAAAATCTAGAAATTTGCACTGAAAGATTAAAAATCTAGAAATTTGCACTGAAAGATTAGATTTATACGATATGAGACAAATTATGTTCCACTATATACATGACTTTGCTAGTCAATACCTGATCCCACTCAACAGGAAGTAAATCCTCCCATGGTTTGTCAATATGCCACGGAGACATGTCAGAATCAAGATATAATGCAAGCCGATCAAGTTCAACAGACTGCAAAAATAAAAAACGAAGCAAAGGCAAACATAAATGTAAAGTATCGACCGTTTTCTTTCTTGGCATTGGTGTTCCTTTCAAAATGCAATTAATCGATATATTAATTCCACACGAGGAAATGCTCTATATCACTAATCCTTCAGGAGAGCACCCTAAGTCAATCTTCGTTGGGTGCTTCTTACTATACCCACATAAACCTAACATATTGAACTAAATTACAGAAAGAAACAATCTAGATACTTACAAAAAGAAATCAAAATTGGAGAATATCTTAACACAAACCATTCCAAAAGTTACAGAAGTAAAAGATGGAGGGACATGATCTTAAATCAATGTTTTCCATAAGATCAGAAAAGCTTGTGCCAGCCAGATACTCTATACCTTTTGGATGGAAGCCAAAGTTCCGCCAGTAATAAAAGTCTCCTTTCCATTCTCATCAACTGTTACGGCTAAGAGTTTTTCTAGTGTAACACCAGCTGAGAATGGGTGGCCGGGATTGCTGCACTTATAATACAAGCTTTAATCGTGCACATGCGAAGACAATCAAGAACAAGAGGAAAAGAAAAGTTTTTTCATATTCTATTTACCTCTCTAGATCCTCGTATCTTATGTGAATATTTGATATTGACAGCTTCAAGTTTCCCATGACTGTGTCGACCAATGATCCTATCCATGATTTGTTCTTATAAGAGATATAAGAAAAATACGGTAGTTAGTTTAGTACAATATTTCTCCCACACTATCTACTTCGAATGAGAAGCACTAGCCACACCATTTCCGTATGTAGTCTACGAGCTCTTTCTACTAGTTTCGTTTCCATTTCCTGCACATTGCAAACGGAAAAGTGATTCAATAACTCACATTAGATAATGGGAAATAATCGACCTATCTCACCAGTATTAGCTTTCTTTTTTTCTCTTGGATAGAATCCTCACTACATCCTTCAACATCAGTTGCGGGTTCGGCTAATACAAAAATTCGGTCAAGATAAACCACTACAGGTTCCTGGCCAAGCCTGCTCCACGGTACCTAAAATAATGATTTTAAAACGTATCAGTAAATGGGTCTACCTGAGTGCATAAATCTGTACAGTAGGAAGGAAAATTCATTGAAGAGATCCATGCCCAGAAAAAAAAGTAATATCAACTCCAAAAAAGTATATAATGTATGATACTGCGTCACTTACAGAGACTAGAACAAAAAGTGAAATACTATCTTTTAGCGAATGGATAGAAAGACTAAAAAAAATTAACACAGTCAAGCAGACATACTTTAGCTTAGATACGATGGATAGAAAGTAAAGCACAACACAACACACCTTGAGTTTGACTGATCCAAGAAATCCAGCTTTAACCTTCACAGGTAACTTCAAAGCATTAAGTGCTTCTGGTTTCAGTTGCATGTTTTTCAGCTCCACATCTCCTGCAAAAATAAGCAAAACCAAGAGCTAATTAACAAATGAGAAAACTAAAAACCCTTCCTTTTATTCAGTCGACTTGTTCTTAGTTGCAAACCGGAGAACCAACTAAGCATTTACGAAGAAACATCAGTACAATAAACCAATATAAACGATGAAAAAAGCTACGAAAATTGCAAGCAAGCGAACTTTCTCAATCATATTTGAATAGTTCCAGCCAGCTAAACTCCCAAGATGATGCATGAAAAATATCACAAAAACCTGAACTTTACTCCCACCCATCTGCCAAAAATCAAATAATCATGACTATTGACTTTTCCGTTTTATAGAAACTCGAACATAAACCCAATTCCATTACAAACAATATCCGAGTGAAGTTATGTTCATTCAACAAACTACAACGCAGCCACACAACATAGAATCTCACCAGCTCAATCAAATTCGCTACACAGTTGACACAACACAAATATTAAACGAGAAAAAAAAAATGAAGAAACCAATCAGACCTTGCCAGACACTGATCTTAAGGGCTTCCTTACTCAAACCCCTAACGTAGTTCCCCAAGTACCGTTGTAACAAGTACGCTACTTGATCTTCCAACATCTTCGTATCCTGCAAATCAATCTCACAAGTAAAACTGGGAATCAAGCAATCTAACAGAGACGATGCGTGAATAGAGAGGAAAACGAGTGGAATGGGTTCGATTTAGATCGGAGTAGAGAGCGGATTGAAAGGAGGAGGAGGAGGATGATCGTTTCCTCAAGAGCACGCTAGGAGGAGTTGGAATTGTGAATGAGTCATCACGACTTGGAGAGGAGTTACGCCTCCTCCCTATATGGAATATTAAAATATCCTCTTCCATTCTTGGCGGTGCTGCTTTTATTTATCAGTTGTTCCCTAAAAAACAAAATAAAACATCTTTAACTAAATATATGTATGCAAAATAAATTTTTGCCATCATACAAAAATACATTTAAATCTACCAAAACAACTGTTTCAAACATCGAGTTATTATAAATTTTAAATTTACTATTTAGATAATTTGATCATTTTCACAGATGTTTATGTCCGGTTTGCACAATATTAAAATAATTTATGTAATCTTTTTTATCAACTAGATGTTGTGTCTACAGATGCAGACATAATATTCCTATTGATATTTATTATTTTATATTTAATTAATTCAAAATTACATGATAAATTATTATTTATATTTTCAAAATTTAAATTAAAAATTAAATTGTTATATGACTACTTTTTATAAAATATAAATGCTTATTATTGTGTTCAAAACACTTATTTATTAGAAATATTTCTAAAAATATAAATATATTTATAAAAATAATAATTTATATTTAATTTTATATTTCTTATATCTTTATTTTTGTTTTTTATAGAAAATATTATACCAAATAACAACACAATATCTAAAAGATTTATCTTTTTTCTAAAACATGTATTTATTTTGACAATTATCATATTAATTTATAATCAATTATCTAATATAACATATATATTTTATATTATTATAATAACTTCATTTTTAATTATTAAATAAATTACATTATTATTCATTAAGGATATAAATGATATTAACCATACTAATTTTTAATTTAAGAACCTCATTGCGAAAAATCATTTTGTAAATAATAATATAGATCTACATAACTGAACTATCCAAGTTACCTAATATAAAGTTATCAATAAATCGTAAACTAAAACTATCTTTGTATTATTTCATTTTTATTATTAATTTATTTCTATTGAAAATAAATATGGTTATAATTCAGACCAAAAACCAAAAGTCAATTCTTATATTAGTGTTGAAGAGGAAACACATACATTTGCACGTGTATAACAGCACAATGTAACGCTTCAGATCCAACTGTTGCGGGCTTGTGTATGTATAGTGCGGTCTCATTGACTTGTATGGTCATCCATGTATGGTCTGACCCAATTGACACTTGTGCTTCTTTGTGTGTCTATTAGGCCTGGGTATTTTACCCGGACCCGAAGACCCGACCCGGAACCGGCCCGAAAATATGCGGTTCGGGTAGGAACCGAACCGATCATTTTACCCTATTGGGTCTTGATGTGGAGGACCCGCGGGTCTTGGACCCGAACCGACCCGAATCTGAGACCCGATGGGGTGCCCGAAATATCCAAAACATCTAGTATATATTATGTATATATATATATGTTTTAGTATTTTTATGGTATTATGAATATTATTTTATGTCTTGGATATGGATTTTCGGATATAATTACGGGTTTTAAGTAAAATTTTAGGTTTTTAAAATATAATTCGAATAATCAGATAAAGTTTTGGATATTTTTATGTATTCGGGGGAGGCTTTGTGTAAAATTTTGGGTATTTCTTGGATATTTAAATATTTTGCAGTATTTTTTGTGTGTTTTAGGTATTTTTTTGGGCCATACCCGGTAGGACCCGGACCCGAAACCGAACTGAATCCGAACCAATAAATTTTAATTACCCCATTGGGTCTAACTATATAAGACCCGAACCGACCTGGACCCGGTAGGACCCGAACCGAACCCGAATCGACAAAGTCTAATTACCCTATTGGGTCTAAATATCTAAGACCCGAAGGACCCGGACCCGACATAACCCGACCCGAACCCGATCCGAACCGGAAAATGCCCAGGCCTAGTGTCTATGATCAGAGCCGGTTTTGGAAGGAAGCCAATGAAATTTGTACTTCAGCCGCTGAAAGATTACTTTATGAAACACATGGAAAGTTCTCACTGTCAGTAGTTGGCTTGATGTTATAAGGGTTATGGATCGCAGGTTTGAGAGACTTCTGCTACGTTTTTTTAATTGGCTTCTATCCACATAATTACTAGGACCGGCTCTATCTATGATCGTTGTTATTGTAGCCGTCCTAAATTCATATAATATGTGGTTTTGTTGCATGATGTTCACATGTGCACCTTAGATGCGTAGACACTAGCTTTTGTAACATTTTCTAACAAGCATGGTAGCTCAGGTTCTGAATATCTTAGTTTTGGTCTTTCCAACATCATTCTCTAAATAATAAAACATGAAGAAAAAACCTATTATAATCATTCATTCACTCTGATTGTACCACTCTACTTATGTTTTATTCTGCTTTGAGATCATGTCAGCCTTTGAAGAAACTTGAACCTTTCCATAAAACTGATTGTATCACTCTACTTATGTTTCTCTTTGAATACAAGCTTTGATTTCTTCCAATATCTTATCTTTCATCTTAGGTACTATATGTTGGAATTCGTTTTTGACAAAGTGGTGTAGACTGTTTTTCTGATGGATTTTTCAACGGAAATGTCTGTCGGAAGGACCAGAATTTTGACACGATGTAATCGTCATCGTGAGGACAATGAGATAGTCTATTCATTTGTCTAAATTGGAATTGTTTTGAATAATAAATTAAGATCCAAAATGAGTAATATAAAAAGTTTATAAGACTTTAAATATAACAATTTATCAAACATATCATTTTGGACATTTGGATTTATTCATACAAAATGCAAAACCCATCTAATTATATAAAAGAGCCACCTCTCACTCATGAGAGGGCCATGTCACTAATTGGGCAATTGTTGTTGGACATCTGGATATGTCAAACGCTGTGTTTCACAGACTCCATTTATCTTGGGCTTCTATTGTTTCATGGGTTGTTACTTACCCACTCTCTGTGTAGCCTGTGTCGTCGCCCCCCCCCCCCAAAAAAAAAGGTTTGTCATTCTCTTTCTTCATGGCCGTTGATATCATGCATATTTACATAGTTTTAGCATTTCATTTTGTACATAAAACATCATATAGATTTAGGTTTAGACATCTTTAGGATCCATTTTGCGTTCATATCTCTTATCAGGTGTTGGAGTGCCAAGGTGTGATTAGATGGCTTGAGAAGTGCTTATGGGACAAGAATGGATGAATTGTGATGTTTGGTTGAGTGATATCCAGGCTGCCCCAGGCTGGTGCCAGCGGGGAAGCTACCCGCGCAGAAAAGGTGTGTTGGTCAAATGATGGCGCGGGGAGGATGATCCAGGGTCTTGTACCCGCTCGTCCCTGAAGAACCAGCACAAACCAAGTAGCTGGGAAATGCCAGCGCGGGTTGGGAGCCGCGGGGAGCCTTACCCGCTCGGCCAAAGAGAAGAACCTGACGACTAGCTTGCGCGGGTAAGGCTGCGTGGGGTCAGTCCTCGCCCATCACCCGGGCCAAGCTGGTTTAGCCTTGAAATTTCCTTTACTTTACTGTGTCCTTTTGATCTTTTTACATTGGAAATCCTTGTGTCTCCTAGACCATATAAATACTCATGTAATCCTTTTTGGTAATCTTATCTCATTTTCTCTCAAGAACTTTGCTTCATTTTTGTAAAAACTTGAATCTTTATATCAATTTAAGAAAGTTATTCATCTAAATTTCTTCATCTAAATTTCTTCTTCTCTTGCTCATTATCATGATTAGTCTTGACTCTCATATGGTTTTAAAGCATTTCATGGAGATGAGAGAGTAGTTAGCTTTGGGATTCATGGATTTAGGTGATTAGAGTGATTAGATGATGATCTTGGGTGTTTAGGGTTAGATTAATATATTTCTCTGCTTGTTGGGTACTCTCAATGCTAGTATAGTCATAACCACACTAAGTTAGACCTCTAGACATTTCCAGCCTACAAGGTGTTTGATGAAATTTGTGAACCAACCTAACCTTTCTCTTAGTTTACCTAACCAAAGACATTTGATGTTAAGGGAAGCCTAGCTAGTTAGTAGACTAGTACCTAATGATTTTTTTGATTGATCTAGACCAAATACATGTGATGTCTAGAGATAGAAAACAAATGAACATTCATCTTGATAAAGAGTTTGTTTAGGAAAGTGTGTAAACTTAAGGAAATGTATTGACTGATGTGATCTTTCTAGTTCTATGCTATTTACTTGATCTATATGCTAGATTATGATTACTCCTTCTTATCTAGATCATTAGGCATTTCCTGCCCACAAAGTGTATGATGAAATGCCTGAATGAAAGTATTTATGCTTTTTGCTCGCTTAGCCAAGGAAACTTGATGCTAGGGATGCTTATATGGTTATTAGACTTGTTCTCAATGATTGCTTGATTGATTTAGACCAAGGAAACTTGATGTTTAGAGATTGATAGCAAAGGAGCTTTTAACTTAAGGAATGACTAGTTTATGATTGTGTCTACACCTATAATACTTCATAGATTGCTTGAAACCTCACCCTAGATTGGATAATTACTTGAATTCAAATGCCTAATCCATGAGTCCTAGTTATTCTCATTGATTAAAAGTTAGTTTTGTGGTTGTTTCTTGATTGGATTTGAGATCACATTGTTTATATTTCTAGGAACTTAGCTTGTTACAAATCTTCCAATTCCTTATTTGCTTAGCTTAGAAACGTTTGTGTATTCTTAGTGTTATAGATCATTAGTTCTTTGTGGTTCGACAATCTTAACTACTACATTGATTTACTCTGAGGGCATAAAAACCTTTATCAGCCGTCATCAATGAACCCTAAGAGAATCCTAGGGCATCGGTTTCCTTTCTTAGCCTCGAAAGCATTGATCATCTCATTTACTTCTCATCCACGATCTCGTCTTCTATATGTCGACATCTTCTCAGAGACGTCCAGATCCTTGTGTATAAATAGGTCTGCATTTCTACACTGATAATCATCCTCATAGCTCTCCTACCATACAAATCTTTGAAATGGCTAACTCGAAAAACTTCTTCTCCGATTGAAGTCCGTCAGTGTTCATCCACTGTTGAGGCCCGTCTGCTCCGTTTCTGGGAGGCGAGGAATGTGAAGCGCGGTGGTGAGCTCATGTGGATTGACATGCTCTTGGTTGATGTTAATGTAAGGATTCAGATCTATAGATCTCTATTTTTGGTTAGATATTAAGCAAAGCTGGATTTGTAGTAACTTTCAAGTCCGACAAACTTGTGTTAAAGAAAAATGATGTTTTCTTGGACAAGATATATGTTCAGGATGGCCTGGTAAAAATGTGTACCAATACAGTCTTATCCACAAATGTTGTAAATGATGTTTCAATCAGTAAGAATGGTCCAATTGGTTAATTGGTTGAACGGTTCAAAATTTGACATGAAAGATTAGGACATGTAAATTAAAAATCCGTTCAAAGTTTGAATAATTTAAACTGACATGTGTAATATGTTAACTACATTCAATCTGTTTGAAACTGACATATGTATTATATGGTTTTGATGTAACAAATAATATCTTGTAATGATATGTATATTTTCTAAAAAGCAAAATATGTTTTTGAAAAAACTCAAAACATATAAATTGGATTTATAAATTAACTTGAGAGAACTATGAATAGTTGTATGTAAAATGTGAATTTCTGAAAGTGAAATATATTTTTTTTAAGAAAATTATAACAATTTTTCTAAACTTTAAATCTAAAAGAGTTGTACATTAATTTTTCTAAACTTTTAAGAGAGGATGAATGCACAATAGGTATGTTTTTGAGTTATCTCAAGAAATGTGGGGAAAGCTTGCTTACCATCTAAAGTCGCTAACAAGAGTTCACATGAAATTTGTGATAGTTATCATAATATGATTAAAAAAAAATTAGTGTTATGCACTAAGTTTGTGTAAAATGGTTAATTGTATCTTGAAAAAAGATGCAAAAATCATTAGACAATTGATCTTGACTAATTTCAAGAGATTATGTTCATATGATGATAACCTAGGATCTATTAGTTAAAGGTGTGTCATGAGATCATATTGTCATATTATCAAGAGGAATGAGTTAAAAGCCTTTTAACTAAGATGAAGTTTAGCGGTAACTCTACCTAACTAACTGGAGATCCCAAGAAATAGGTTTAAGGAGACAACTAAGTCAAACTAAATCTGCTCAAAGCACTATAAGACTTGGGCATATACCCAGTTCCTAGTATGATTAAAAAGTGCTACATGTAAGGATTATGATAAAATTTGATTTTAATTATTTGTGTCCATTAATTTGATATATGAATGGAGTAGTATATGATATTCATCTAAACAAAACTCATGGTAAATCACCTTATGAGTGTGAAATGTGGTCATTTTTACAGAATAAAGGAAATGCTATGTTTGCACAAAAAAAAAAGAAATGCTATATTCTCTAAGTTCACTCATGATTAACCAGGATTGTTCACGGCCAAAATGAACACAATAGAGAAATTTATTTTCTGAAGAATGAAACTGTGTTATAGTTATTGTCTCGGTTTACACCAAAATCCGGAGGGTTCAAGACATCATGTTCACCTCATGTTCGAGTAAATCCAATAGTTATTAACAATGACTGGTTCAAGGTTGAAATTTTTTACAACTCATCATGTAGTAAGTTTTTCGCTCGTGCTCTAAAAAAATCTTTTTACCTTTGAATCATTTCTATTCATATGGAGAATTGTTGAATCATTTAAATTTGGCTAAATAAATCATTTTGGATATTTGAGTTTATTTATACAAAATGCAAAACCAATACAATGCAAAAAAAGATTCAGTAGATCAAATAACATGGATGGTGTTTCAGTAAATCAGTAATGTGAGCTGCACCAGTCTACTTGCTTGATTCATTTAGATAGTCATGTGATAGACATAAGATGTCTGCTTTCCTTGCTTCTTCATTTAAAAAAAAACACATTCTTGTCATAAGCTGCTTGGTCTGCTTACTCATTAAAGCTCACATGCAAATCACACGCTGCATGCTTGCTTCCTTGCTAAACCAGGACATGTTAGGATCACATGTCTGAGTAAACCTTTCTTCATGGGAGGGAAAGGACAGCAATTTCTTGCTTAGAATGATGAAGCAGCTCTCCACTTATCCTTATCTAGTCTTACTTTGTGATAAGATTGATGAAGCAGCTCTCCATATGTCTCTTCACCACTTTGCTTTATGTAAAAAGAGAACCCTCAGATGAAGAAATACTTTCTTCTCTCCTCTGGACATCATGTGATAACCATAAAATATCAGAGAGAAATCAGTCACGATTTGAGAGAAAATCAGAAAGAAAAAGAGAGAAAAATCAGAGAAGTTGTGGTGAATTCTTCTTGTCCTTCATACCTCAGCCTGAAATTGTGGAAGAGCAGAAGAATATCAGTTCGGAATCAAGACGAAGCTTTGGAGTGGTTGAGAAGGGTTTGGTGAACATCCGGAATCAAAGAGTCAAGCCACATCGGTTAACCACAGTGAGTCACAGTTAATTGTTTGTTAACAAATTTTAATACAGGTTCCTAACAATGGAGACAGCCCCTGAGCTATGAAAGCCAGACTGGTATAGGTGTCATTGTGTGGTTTCGAGGCTTGGGACGATGTCTAGACTAAGTGGATAGCAAGACTGGTTTAAGCATTCGGATTATGGTGATTGTGTGATTATTGTATGTTGTTATGGTATGTACCCCGTGTTGGTTCTGTTGTGAGAGAACCTCGTTGTGGTTCTAGTAATTTGCAAGTCATTGCTTCCTTAAATGGTACCCACTAAGCCGGTCGTGGGCCGGAAAGTGGTGGGCTCGGTTTAACTTGGTTTGATCAACAAGGCGAGTATCACACGTAGATGTGACACCCGACGAGTCTGATAAAGGACCGGGGCCCATAGATTTTGACTAAGGACCGTGACTGGGCGAATTCCTGAGTGCCTACGCCTTTGTGGTGTAATAGTGAAGGGATTGTCGTGTCCCTTTGTGGAGAAAGAATGATTCTGGTGGACCCTAGGATTATATATATAATTGATGGATGCACTAACACTTAAGAAGAGTGTTCGATTTATCATGGTTAATGGTTTATTGTTTTAATCGTCTATGTTATAATATTTTGAATATTAATTGGTGAATTATCTGTCTTACTTGTGTTTGAGGTTGGAGTTGGGATGATGGGTAATTGTACATGCTAGATAGGGAATTATGGCTCACTGAGTGAAACTAGTTCACTCACTCCTCACCATCTCTTGCAGATGACTAGTAGAGAGGACGGTAGCGCACACGGAATTGTAGGAGCTGGTGTAGAATGGACATCTTTTATTAAAGACTCGTTTTCAAGATATTTAATGTATGTTTTACTTTCGGCTCCGTCCATGAACCTTATGTATAATATTTTAGGCTTGTGAATTTCATGTTTTATATGCCAGGTTAGGCCCTCAGACTAAAGATTAGAGGAAACGAGTTTTGAATATATATCCATGTTACAGCGTTATGTTTGTGACTTGGAAAGTCTATTTTCAATCTGTTGTAACATTTTTTGACTTGGCAAAAGAAAGTCGTTTGGGCATGTTGCTATTTGATTGTTGCCTGGCTAGGTGACTGATGTCTAAAACGGTTCACGGATGTTACATGGCCCCTAGAAAAGCATTTTCTCATCTCAAACCTTTGTCTTCTGCTATTCTCTTTTTTCTTTAGCATTCTAGTGTGGTGATCTTCTTATTTGTTACCATTTTCTTTCTCTAGTGTGTAAAGAGACGTGTTAATGTAAATGATCAACTAAAGAATAAACACAAAGAAATCAAATTAGAAGGTACCAGTGAGCTTTGCGGTCTTTGAAGCTTTCAGCAGATTCTTTGAAGTGCAATCTCCTTTCAGCAGATTCTTGGAGCAATGACAATGTCCTTCCTCTGAGATATGATAGATGTTAATGTTCTGGCCAGCTAAACAATGAACCCATGAAAAACACAAACAAATCAGATGAAGTTACCAGCGGGCTTTGTGGTCTCTGAAGTGCAATCTTAATATAATAATCATCATTTTGATGCTAAATTAATACATTTTCTGTATAGTATTTGGAAAATTAAATAAATCAAATGACTGTCACTAAAATGATTGCTCTTTCGTTTCTTTGCTTTGTCGTGTATTTTCCCTGCGTATCAGAAAAATGATATAAAAATAATTGGTTCTTTCCCTGCGTATCAGAAAAATGTTTCCTTAAATAAAGTTTACCCAATTACCTAATCTCTATAATATTATTTGAGAAGTCACTTTCTTATGTGTCGTGTTCACATTAATTTTCATAGTGGTTGATTACTATGATACCCCTAATAAATTAAAAAAATATATTTTAACTAATATTATTTTCTTTTAAAATTTTTCCAAATAACAATATAAATAAAAAGGAAACATTTATATAGTTTACAAAACTTTTTAAAACGAAAATATAAATATATAATATGGTTTCATAAAAAAAAGGAAAATTCACAATATAATAATATTTAATTTAAAAAATATTTTTAAATAACATAAAATATACTTTTGAACTAATAAATACTTTATATCTATATCTTCTTAGATGAAAAACAATATTTGTATGTAATGTGATTTCATAAATAAAGTTCACACAAATAATCTTGATATTAGAAAAAAGAAAAAAAATAATTTTAAACAATAATATATATATATATATATATATTCAAGTAATAATTTTTTGTATATATCTATCTATATCATTAAATGATTAAAAAAATAATTAAGTAGCAGAAACTGATATATGTTTAATTGACATTTTTTTAAATTAGTATTAGTGAAATTATTTTTATAATTTTTTCATATCTTTATTTGACTATAATATGTTACAATTACAGCAAAAAAAATATAAATTCTATTATAATTATATAATATAATTTCTCAAAACCAATCACATTTTACTGCATATTTTAGAGATACTAAAAACAAAACTAAAAATAAAGTTTCATAATAAACATATTTTCATCAAATAACTTATACTATTTTAAAATATCATAACACTATATAGTTTAGCGAGGTAGATATATTATATTTTAATAGTTAAAATTATCTGTTTTTTTTAATAATTCTTTTGATTTTTAATTTTCTGTTTTTATGTTTGTGTAACTTAATATAACCATAATCAAAATACTTAAGCAAATCGGAATCCTTATTTAAAATTATTTTAAATAAAGTTCAGTTTACCATCCAATCAATCTTAGGCATAAAACTATTTAGAATTTATAAAATATTTTAATTATTTTAAATATTGATATGTGTTCATAAGCTTCCAAAAGTTTATTAGTTACTTATGTATGTAACTTCCTATTGAATATCACTTTATTTTCTGATATTTTTTTAACCAATCAATATATATTTTGATAACTATTATGAAAATACATGCACATTTAAGCAATAAGTAAACTAATTTGCTTTGAGTTAACTATAATAAAAATTATATTTCAGTTTGAATTTAAATATATATATATACGCACAACATGAGTGATTCGACTACTCTAAATTATATCTAAAATCATAGATTTTAACTACAATCAGAACATATAATTTATTTATTTTATAAGAATATATAATTATATAATAATAGTTATTTATTTAATAAATACAAATTATCAGATGACTTAAAACATATTAACGAATGAAAAATAAAATATTTACTCACTGTTACAATTTAATTCTTTTGTAAAATTTATATATATGCATGAGATTTTAGAATATTATTATTATATTAATTTATGTAATTTAGAATAAGACATTTTAGTTTTTATTTTTTTCGTTCTAAGCACAAGATCTAAAGTTATAAACAATCTTACTAAGATATACTTATATTTTTAAGATAATAACCAGCATAAATGCAAATAAAACAACTAATCAAAAAATCAATATATTTAGAATAAAATATATTATAGTTGAATTAAGAGAAATAAATAGAATCCAATATATCCAAATGATAACTAAATCAACCGTAAAAATAACAAAACTGACTAGATATAACATACCTAAAATCATATATATAATTAAAGCAATATAATATTATTAATATAAATTATACATACAAACTATAAATTAATTTAAATATAAAGTAAATATCAATCAATTATTATGGTATATTTATTTTATAAATATTTATACCCGTGCATGAGCACGGGAAAATCACCTAGTATGTATATATATGACAATTAATGATTTGAATATGAAAGATTTGATAAAAAAATTGTATAACCTATACTATTTTTGTTAAATTTATATTGAGAAAATAAATTAAACAATACCATTAACTATATTACAAAAAATTAGATATTTTATCTATGTTATATTTTGAATTTTAAGAAACGACTATAAATTAATAAAAAAATTTAAAATTTCACATATAATATTTTTTATTGATAGCTTATTTTTTTGTTATAGCACAATAAAAACAATTATATAATTAATGAGTGATAACTATCATTTAATAGATATATAAATTATATGTATATATATATTAGTGGTGTTTCAATTAAAATAAACCACCATTTAAAAATACATAATATTTAATTCCAAAATTGCATTGAGCAAGTATTGAATTTAAAATTTTTAAACGATGATAAATTATTGTAAATATTATATCTCTCACATTAAAATGATGTTATCAATATTTTAAAATTTTTACTATAAAAATATACAAATGATCATAAAACCATGTAAGTGTGAAGTTTCATTTATTAGTACAATATCCAAATTAAAAGTATAATATATATATATATAGGGAAAATCTCCAAAATAGCACATTTCTAAGTTTATGTCACAAAATAGCGCTCAAAATCTAAAATGACTAAAATAGCCTTTTATCTTTTGAAAATTTTAAATTTTTTTGATTTTTACAAAATTGAAATCTTAGCTCCAAAACCCTCCTCCCCAACTCTAAAACCTAAAACCTAAATTCTAAACCCTAAACTCTAAACCCTTAATCCTAAATCTTACCCTTTAAGTCTAAACATTAATGTCTAAATTAATTTATTATTGGGATAAAGGTGTAAATTTATCCTTTTTGATAAAACATTAAGTGTTATTTTGGTCATTTTTATTCTTAACTGCTATATTTGTGACAAAAACTTTTTTTAGTGCTATTCTAGTCATTTTCTCATATATATATGTTACTATCATTTATTAATTATATTTACTTATATAAAGTGATTGTAGATATAATAGTTACAGCTTTTCAATTATTGAATATATATATTTTTACTTTATAATATATAAAAAAACACAAAATAAAGAATAAGACATAAAATAATTTATATATATAATTTTCATCCCGCACAAATGCGCGGGTATTAACCTAGTATTCTATTAAAATAGAAGTACAAAACAATAATTCCCTAAATTTAAGTGTTTTCTTACAATTTCACTTTTTCAGTACATTTATATTATTATTTGATAAGTAAATTTACGTAATTGTCATGTTGTCTATAATTTTAGATAGTTTTACTTATTTTTCATATTTTTATGATTTTGACTGATGATTAATTATTATTCTTGATAAATAATTAAATTTATTAATATATAATTAATTATAAATTAATAACGAATTAATGTATAATTAACCTTAATTAAAAATTGGATTGATTATATAATTATCATTATATAAAAATAATTTATATTAATTAACCATAAACTAAAATTAAATTAATATATAATTGGACATTAATTAAAAATGATTTCATTTATTTGATAATTATCATTACTAATAAATAGTTTATGGGGTAATTGCCAAAACCAACCCAAATATTCATTTTAACCCTAAAGGTGTAGCCCATATTCAATCAATTGCAAACCTAACCTAAATGGGTGTTAAAACTACTATTTAACCCTTATGAACAAACAAAAAACGTGGAATATATTTTACGATTATGTCCTTCGTAGGTCTACATTTTAAGAAAGAAGTCTACAACTAGGTAGACTTACATTAACGCCTACTGTGTAGACTACTGTAAACTTATTATTTAGTCTACATCTTAATTTAATCAAATAATTTAATTTTTAAAATGTAGAAAAAATGTTTTTGGTAATTTTTTTAATAAATCATCAATTTAAAGGTTAGTATGAGGTAGATAAATTAAATTTTCTTATAATTGAACAATTTAAAAGAATGTATATTGATTTGGGAACTATGTGGTAGACAATGTTAATGGTTTATCAACCAAATGTTCTAACATGTTATGTCTTTTAGAATTAGATTCTTAGGGTTAGATTCTAGATTTAGAATTATTTTGCTTTAATGATTCAAAATTGCATATTTAATGTTGAGTAGTTTATATTTTGTATATATGATATTTGGTACAATGACTAAGATTTTTTTTATAATCAATCAAACGTTTAGGGTTTGAGATTTGGGGTTTAGGGTTTGAGATTTCTGGTTTAAGGTATAGTAGACTTACAGTTAAGTCTACTTATATGTAGACGTCTATTTCAGTCTACGTTAATTTGTGTTTACCAAAATAAATTATTTTAAAACTAAAATTAACTAAGCGGGAAGTGAAAATGAATTTTGGAGCCTATTTTTCTATATTGGCGCCAATATTTAGGGTATAGTAGATTTACAGTAAAATCTACTTATATGTAGACGTCTATTTCAGTCTACGTTAATTTGTGTTTACCAAAATAAATTATTTTAAAATTAACTAACTAAGCGGGAAGTGGAAATGAATTTTGGAGCCTATTTTTCCATATTAGCGCCAATATTTAGGGTATAGTAGACTTACAGTAAAGTCTACTTATATGTAGACGTCTATTTCAGTCTACATTAACCAATTTAACCTAACTGAAAAAATTACACGGCATATAAATACTTTTTTAGGGTTTTCTGGTAAAAAGAATCATAATCACGCCGTTTAGATCTGAGACGGTTTAAGGGGTGATTTCCGGCGAACCCTCTTCGACTCCGTTTTCACACCCATCCACCTTACTCTCGGAATCACCATTCACCACCACGACCATCACCACTATCCTCTCCCATCATTCAGTCATCTCCACCTTGTCTCCTCCTCATCTCCTCCTCGTCACCACCATTACTCTCCGCCTTGTCTCCTCCTCATCTCCACGACTACTTTCCGCCTTGTCTCCTCCTCATCTCCTCCTCGTCATCACCATTACTCTCCTCCCTGTCCTTCTCTCTCTCTCTATATATGTGTTTACAAAGAGTCTCTGCATCTCTTATTGTTTTGATTAAAGTGTTCAATTTTCGTTCTAGGGTTTGTATATGTTCAATTTATTTGCTGTAAATTGAAATGCATATGTCGTTGACGAAAATTGATGAAGTGTTATGAGTTAATACATGTTTGTAGTGTACAAGCATGTGTTGTGTTTTATTGATTTCTCTGGCTCTTTTTGTTGCNATTGTTTTGATTAAAGTGTTCAATTTTCGTTCTAGGGTTTGTATATGTTCAATTTATTTGCTGTAAATTGAAATGCATATGTCGTTGACGAAAATTGATGAAGTGTTATGAGTTAATACATGTTTGTAGTGTACAAGCATGTGTTGTGTTTTATTGATTTCTCTGGCTCTTTTTGTTGCAGGTTGCTCCCAGAATTTTACTGCAGACTATGGATTTGTAGACTTTTACTACAGACTACGTATTTGTAGACTGTCTTATAGGTCTACATTAATTTAGACTGAATATATAGTCTACATAGAAAAATCTATTAAAAATTGGATTTGTGTATTGTTTATTTTAGGTTTCAGATTCTGTTTAGAGAAACATTGATTGTTCATTATATTTTCGGATGCATTGTCTTAGATTCTGTATAGAGAAACACTGATTTTTTATTATATAGTTCGATGCATTGGGTTAGCTTAAGCTTGTTTCGTACTTCTGGTTCACAAGGCTTAGTTTTTAGATGTTTTGATAGCTTCCCTCGTAGACACCTTATAGACTTGTGCTACTCTGTTTAGGATCACTTATTTTCTCTGAAATGCTTTCTTGAGTTATGTTAAAGTTTCTTGATTGAATTCTTTGACTTGTTTCATGCTTCCTTCCCCTTTCTTCTTTGAGCTTCCTATTGATTCTAACTTCCATCTTCTTTTGATATATCAACATTTGATAAAGTTGGAGAAGGTGAAGACTAAGCTTGAATCTCAAAATGGATATGAGCCAACAATAGCTGAATGGGCTGAAGCTTTGGGGATACGTGGACCTGTCTTGAAATCTGAAATCCACCGTGGCAGAAGCAGCAGGGAGAAGCTGATCACTGCAAACTTGCGTGTGGTAGTTCATATAGCTAAACAGTATCAGAATCGTGGACTCAATTTTCATGACTTATTGCAGGTTAGCTCTCAAACAAACACATTGCTACCGTCCAAGCAAAGAAGAACTCGCAAGCCAAGTTGGTGTCTCAACAGAGAAGCTTGATAAACTTCTGTACAATAAAAGAACACCTCTATCAATGCAACAACCCATTTGGTCTGATCAAGACATCACCTTTTAGGTAACACTTTTAACTTTGTAAATGTGACTTCTGACCAAGAGCATTACATGGTAATAATCCATTTACAGGAAGTGACACCAGACAGTGGGATTGAGACACCGAACATGAGCGTAGGGAAGCAAATGATGAGGAACCATGTAAGGAATCTACTCAATGTGCTGAGTCCCATGGAGAGGAAGATCATCAAGCTGAGGTTTGGGATTGATGGTGGGAAGCAGAGATCGTTGTCTGAGATAGGAGAGATTTATGGACTGTCTAAGGAGAGGGTAAGGCAGCTAGAGAGCGGGGCATTGTATAGGCTTAAGTAGAACATGAACAGCCATGGACTCAATGCTTATGCTGATTTACTTGTCTAGCTCATGTGGAGATACTGGCTTTCAACTATGTGTATACAAAAAAATATACTTTTGTTATGTAATGGTTTTGTTGATATTTTGAGGAATAGAGTTTTCTTGGATAAGAGTTTTGTTGAAGCAGACTCCGTATAATAATTTCAACTGTCCCATAAGATCAGACTGATGGTTATTGATTAATGCCATGTAAACTAGAGTTTTATTATTTATGAACTCAATGTAGCATGAGTTAATATCAAATGTATAAACCAAACAGAACGAATATACATTTTCTTGTAAACCGTTAGAGAAAGTGTCGTAATTTTTAAAATGCTGTTATGCTGTTATGAATCTGAACAAGGAACATTCTCCCTCCTTTCCGATTATCGACCTCAAACTCCCACAAAGAGTCTTTCACCACCCATTCTCCATATACAACATGTAGTTGAACCATTTCCTGCAAAACAATACGGTTTACATAATTAGCAAACCAAAATTTCATGTTTGATAAAATTATATCATAGACTTACAAGTACGTCTATAAATTTTAAGCTAACAACATAGACAAACAAAAAATTTGATAACTTCCTAATTATAACAGATTATCTTCTGAAAATCATTCAAGACCCTTATGATTAACTAACACACACTTTCATAAAAAAAAATTTGAAAAAAATTAATGAATAATACACAAATCCACTTTTGATATATTTTTCTAGGTAGACTACATATTCAGTCTACAGACGGGTAGACATTTTATTCAGTTTACATTTTGTAGAGTGCTAATTAGGTCTACGTTTAGGTTGATTTTTGCAATTGCCAAATTCACGGGTTACTTTCTGTATTTGAAAAAAGATGTGATTTTATACGAGTAGACTTATTTTTTAGTCTACATTTTTAAAAAGGTTAGTTTTTCAATTGACCAGAATTCGTTCAGAGTTTGACTTTTAGAAGTAGACTTACTATGCAGTCTACATTTTCAAATTTGTTTGAAAGAGGTTAGTTTTGCAATTGACCAAAGTTGACTTTCTACTAGTAGACAAAACTAAATGTTTACGTAATTGTAGACTGCAGTAAAAGTTAACACTATAACCCGACAGGTTAGATTTGCAATTGACCAACATAAAATAGTAGACTTCATATGCAGTTTATTTTTTTTTCCTAAGATTTGTAGACTGCATATGAAGTCTACACGTAAAGTAAGTTTTAGTCAGTTTCTAAATATTTTAGTCAAATACAAAAGAAACCTATTCAACGAAGTTAAAGTTTTGGTCAAATGCAAAGCTGACCTTCCGTAGACTTCCCTAGCAGTCTACAAAGTGTAGACTTCCAAGAAAGTCTACTATGGTAAGTCAAAATTTTGGTCAAATGCAATCTAACATCTTTTATGTAGATTTCTTAGTAAGTCTATCAAATTTTTTGTTTTTGGTTTCAAAGGTAAAGACGTTGACGTACTTGTAGGTCTACATTACAAAAAAATTATTTTGGTCAATTGCAAAGTAACCTGTGCGTTGACAAGTAGACTGCATCGTAAGTCTACACGTAAGTGTAGACATATAATACAGTCTACTTTCGCGATACAGATCAGAGATATGACAAAAACATGTAAATAGTTACCTTGACACCGGTTTAAAGCTTGTTTCCAAGCTTTTCCACCGTCCAGAATCCAAATATGAGCAAAAGAAACACCTTTTATGATTCACTTGTGAATATAATCGAAACTATGAAGTTTTTGTTTATAAAAATGAGAGTTATGAGGATTGTTTAGATGAAAATAGAGAGGAAATGAGAGGAAATGAAGTATTGTTGGTTTAGAAAGTGACACAAGTGGTTGACAATTCATATCTTGAGCTTTAAGAGCTCATCAATGGTGGTTCATGGTGGTTAGAGATATTGATGATAATGACATTGTTGTAAATAAGGAGAAATATTTAGGGTGTAATATTTTTTTTTGGCATTTTCAAAATTAATATAATATTATATAAAAATGGCAATTTTGTAAATAGTTGAAAAACATGAGGAGGGTTTGGTCTTTTTAATGGTGAATAGTAATGAAAAAAAAGAGGTTGGTTTTGTGTTTGACTTGAATTTTTAGGTTGGTTTTGGAAAACCCCCATAGTTTATATTATGATAATGTCTTTATTAACGTTAATGAAAAATTATATTTTTAATATATAACTAACCATAAATTAAAAAAAAAATTCATTGATTTGATAATCATCCTTATATAGAAATAGTTTATTTTAGGTTATTCAAAATATATTTTACATTAGTTTTTTAATAATTTTAAAATATAAATCCATGTTTATATATATATATTGTATACTAGTGCTTATATTATTTTTAAAAAAAAAATTTATTAAATTGACAAACTTAATCATATGTAAAAAAAAATTCAATGTTAATTAATTACTAAATATTTCAAAATATTAGTGTTTTTAATTTTATCTTACGTGATAAAAATTATTTATGTTAGGATAAAAATTTGTATATATAAATAATTTATTATTCAATTTTTATTAAATATTTTGGAATGTGTGAACATTAATTTATTTCAATTGATAGTGTATTTAATCTAAAATATTTGTAAAATTATTATGCATATACGTGCGAGCCAATCACCTAGTTAGGGCTGGGCACTCGGGGTTCCAATCAGGTTTTCTTTGGGTTTATTCGGATTTTGGATTTCGGATTTCCGAGTTCATGAATTTTATCCCCATTCGGACATTATGAAAATTCTGGTCGAATTTGGTTCAGGTTATCTTGGGTTCAGTTCATGTTTAGTAACATGTCCACGATCCGATTAAACTCAAAATAGTTTCAGTTTCGAATAATAATCGGGTTATCTGTTCTAAAAATACTAATTTATACTCTATTAAATTCAATATATTTTAATCGTTTTAATAAATTTGTGTATTTTAGCTTTTTCAAACCATATTATTGTCCTTCAAAGTAATATTGTGAAACTCGTCTATCAATCATATAAGATTTTTTTTGAACTATACGCGACAACACTAAATATATCATCCCAAATTCTTGTATTAACGAAAATCATACATAAGTAAACATAAATAATTAAAGTTAACAACTAACATTTCTATTAACATAAAATATACTATTTAAAATTTAAATAACAACAAAATTGTTTAAGCTTCAAAACAAATTTATTGGTAACTAAACTTCAAATGTAATGTCAAACATAAACATAAATACTAACCAAATTAAACTATATATTAGACTAAGTATTTGGGTTAATGATTCATGTAATAACTAATTATTGTAGGTACTCAATAATATCTTAATGTGTTTTAGAAACATATTATAAATTGAGATAAAATATGGTATAAGTTTTTTGAAATTTTAAAATTTTGGGGTCTTTGGGATATCCATTTAAGCTCGGGAAAACCCATAACCCAAAATACCGTAAAACAAGATCTATACGGTATTTATATTGGGTTTGGATCGGTTCGGATTCCTTTTTATTTGGTCGGTTTCGGTTCGGATTTTTGGGTTCGATTTTTTTGCTCAGCCCTACACCTAGTTCTAAACATTTCATATATTATCTTATCCAAATAATTAGACATCATTTATTACAAAAGTAAAAAAATAAATTACCTATTTTAAAATGTTATATTTCATTTTCTTTCATTCCTTTTTTCACTCTTTCTAACTATTTCATTAATTATCTTTACTGTAATAATTCGACCTTATTTATTTTACATGTTAACTATAGTAACTCGAAAGATTTAAATGAAATTTCTCCATTCGTAACAATATTTCAAAACGGTCAACAAAGAATTTTTTATTTGTTTACATAATTAGTTAGGCATGAGCATTCGAGCATCGTTCATGTACGTGTTGTTTCTTTTGGGTATCCGTTTTTTGAATTTTGAAACTAGACCCGCTCGAGTATTATAATTTTAGGGTGTTTTTTGAGTCGGGTCCTCCCAAGTTCGCGTAGATTCAGTTATGATGTATATGAATCTAAAAGTATCCATGTATGTGTTGTTTCTTTCGGATATCAATTTTTTATTTATTTTGAAAGTAGGTCCGTTCGAGTATTATAAATTTCTGGGTGTGTTTTGAGTTGGGTTCTCCCAAGTTCACATGGATTTGGTTATGATGTATATGAATCTAAAAATATCCAATAACCAATGAATTCATATATTTGTAGGAAAAGTAACTATATTACTCGATTCGATCCGGGTTTTTTGAAGACAATTAGTTATATGGTAACAAATTTAAAATATATAACAATAATCATGAAAAATGAATACAATATTAATTTATAACAATATAAAACCAATATCCGCGCGCAAAGACTAGTTTGATCGCTTAAAAGTTAAAACATAAAAACAAAAACTGATCATAGTTATGTTAGCCAAAAAAAATATATCTCAATACAAAATATTGTTGTTTTTATATTCTTTCACGCATTCTAACGTCTAAATCCAGTTTTTCGTGAGTTTTAGTTTTTTTTTTTGGCAAAATGTTAAATTTAACCATTTTTTATTTTAAAATGTTGCGGACAACTTATTATGCAACTTATTATGCATAAAGTAAAGAAGCACATCAATACAACCAAACTCAAGACCGGGAACAGCCTCAGGGAGGCCTAATACAAGAAAAGTAGAACTTCAGCAGAGAAGGTGAAGAATCTGGCGACGGATAGGAGAGGAGACGATCCCGGACCAGGCGGTCCAGTGTTCTACGGAGACCAGCAGCAGAGGTGGAGACTGAGGTAAAAATTCGAGCATTGCGCTCTCTCCAGATAAGGTATACGGCGAATTGAAAGATCATCTTGATGAGAGGTGGAGCTTGAGATGGATCGTGAAGGCGGTAGATCATTGCAGCTGCTAAGTTAATGTCAAGGGAAGCTGGAGATAGAATGGCTTCGGCGAAATGCTTCCAGATGCTGGAAGAGAACTCACATTCAAAGAAGATGTGGTGATGTGTTTCAATATCTGAAGAGCAAAGAACACATTCTTGTGGGACATTGAGTCCCCATCTTCTAAGTCTATCTCGCGTGGGTAGCCTTCGTAAAAGAGCCAACCATGAGAGAAAAGCATTGCGTGGTATATGTTCTTTAAACCACACAACCTTATTCCAATAAACAGTCGGGGATCCCAAGTTATCTTGGAAGAGAAATTAGGTCCAAAGCTTCCATCTTGCTTCCGCCAAAGGTATTGGTCTCCACCATTGTTCGATGACGGTGGAGGCATAGTGGTAAGAACGATTTGTAAAGTCTGGACAGAAGGGAATCGAGCATGAGGAAGTAGCCAAGATCCCTCTCTTGCAGCCTCTAAGACAGTAGCTTCTTTACAAAGTCTGAGCATCCAAGGACCATTTTCACCAATAACCGAGATCAAAGGCCCTAGCAGGGTCCATGTGTCATACCAAAAGGAGAAAGTAGTCCCATCCTTGACATTGCAGCGCATGAAGTCATTCAGCAGAGGCCTGAGTTGGATCATACTTCTAACTGTAGGAGATAAACGGCTTGATTTATGCGTTTTCCAAAATCCATTTCTTCCAAATACATTTTCCTGCAACCAAGCAACCCATAATGATCCAGAGTTTGCAAAAAGGTTCCAGACCCGTTTAAGCCTGAACACAAGCTGGAAGTCCTACAACAACCGAATGCCCACTCCACCTTCAGCCTTAGGCCGTCATACATCTTTCCAAGCAACCCGAGAACCTGCAGCAGAAGTGGTCTTGTTCTTCCATAAGAATCCAGCGTATAGAGAATCAATCTTAGCATAGAAAACCTTAGGGAGTACAAAGACTGCACTCCAAAAGTTAACCATTCCCTATATTTCAGAGGCCACCAATCTGATTTTACCGGCGAAAGATAAGTATTTGACTGTCCAGGAGTGTAACTTGCCAATAATCTTGTCAAGGTTGCAGAGTTGCCATCGTAATCCTTGAAGGATTCAGAGGAAATTCTAGGTAGCGAGTAGGAAAGGTTCCAATAGAGAATCCAGAAATATCTGCTATAACCTGAGCCGAAATCTGATCGTAGCCCCCAAAGAATATCTGAGACTTTTCCGGGTTCATGCTAATACCACTCATTCTTTTGAAATTTTCCATCACTTAGCATATCCCTCTAATAGACCATCAAGAGCCATTGTAGAAGACCATAAGGTTGTCAGAAAATAGTAGATGAGTGATTTTAGGTTCGCAGCATCTTGGGTGGGGTCTAATACGGCCGCAGTCTGCTGCTTTAACGAGGAGATTAGAGAGTACTTGCATCACAAATAAAAAGCGGTATGGAGATAACGGGCCCCCTTGACATAAACCTTGTTTACCTGGGAAGAAACATTCCAGTTCACATTTTATAGCCACTGAGAATCTAGGAGATGAGATACATTCACTGACCCAACACCTGAAGATAGGAGGAAAGTTCTGGGCTTCTAGTAATTTAAGAACAAAATCCCAAGAAACAGTGTCGAAAGCCTTTTTAATATCTACTTTCAGCATGGAGCTTTTCTCACATCTTGCCTTGCCATAGTCCCTGATAAGTTCAGAAGAGAGTAAGACATTTTCACCAAGACTATGTCCCTTCAAGAACGCTGATTGGCATGGACTTATGCTGTCTTGCAGAACCCCTTTAATCCTGTTGGAGATGAGCTTGAAAATAATCTTGTATATCAGGTTGCAACAGCTTATTGGTCAAAAATCCCCAAGTTTACAAGTCTGGGGAACTTTAGGAATCAAAGCAATGGCCGTGTTGTTCAAATCTTTTAACAACTTGCCATTGAGGAAGAATTCGTTCACAGCTGCTATAACATCTGGTCCAACTATACTCCAAGCCGAACGGAAAAACTCAATGGAATATCCATCAGGACCTGGGATTTTATCAAGCGCCATACAAAATACCATTTTAGTTATCTCCTTGGCAGTGACGGGCCGGCTGAGAATCTCGCATTGGGCGTCTGAACACCTGAAGGATATAAGCTCATGAAGTTCTCTAATGGAGCAGGGACACACATGCATGTCAGTGTGACCCAAAATATTCTCAAAGTAGGAAGCATAATGAGCTTTGATTTGATCCATAGAGCCTATGTACCCATCATCCTCGTCCCGTAAGTAATGAATGTGACTGCTAGCTGCACGTTGAATAACTGACTTGTGATATAAAGCAGTATCACGGTCTCCCAAATGATTCCATTTTACCCGAGATTTTTGTCGGTAGAATTTCTCTTCAGCTTTAATAAGAAATTGCCATTTTTCTCTTTCCACGTGTTCTAGTCTAGCGGTGACAGGGTCCACGTTTGTTAGCAGTTAGCGTTGTAACTTAGTAACCACAACTGATTGATCTTTCACTCTCTGAGTTATACCACTGAAATGAGTTCTGTTAAGTCCACGTAGAACACTTTTTAATAACTTCAGGGATCTTTGCAGCTTGAACTGGTATGTGCCCTGGATAGTGACACTATTCCACGCTTCCTTGACTGAATCCAAATACTTGGAATGATCAACTATATGGTCAAAGAATTTGAAAGGTTTGACTATCCGACGTCTTAGAGAAGGCATGGAGACCAAGCAAGGAGCATGGTCTGATTGCTCAGGCTCAAGAAACTCTCCAAAAGCATCAGGAAAAGAATGAGCCCAAGGAAGAAGTGATCGATCCTTTTAGATATTGGGTTATCATCTTGATTGTTACACCAAGTGAAAGGAAGGCCCTTAGTGTGAGACTCAAATGGTTCAGCTTCCTGGATAGCGAGGGTGAAATCATCAATACCTGCAGCATCAACATCAATATACGGGTGTCTAGAGTGCTGGTCAGATCTGAGAATTTGGTTGAAATCACCCATTACAGCCCAAGGACACCTAGAGACAGGAGTAGAAGCATTAAGGAGAGCCAATTCGTCCCAAAGAGAAGATCTTTCTGCGGCCAAGTTGTACGCATAAACAAAGGAAACCATGAGATCAATATTCTCAGCCAGAATAGAGAAACCACATGTGACTGCCTGCGCTGAAGCTTGATAGAGTGTCATAATCACCGAAGGATGCCAAACAACAACAATTCTTGCCGTGCCATGATGAGTTGAGTTCTCAAAAAACTTCCAACCAATTGGAAGAGCATTAGATATCCGTCATGAATTAATAGGTTGTATGTGTGTTTCTAAACATTCACCAAAAAGTGGCATGTGGGTAGTAATCCACTGCTTGACCGAAGTGTGGCGTTGGTTGATATTCAGCCCTCTTACATTCCACGCAAAAAACATTATAAAATGTTGGATTAGTGTTTAGTAGCCTTGCGGCTACTCTTCCTGTTGGAAACCAGGAGAAAAAGGATTAACGGAGAGACGTTCCTCCGACTGAATGTGAGCTGAAGACGACTCATTCTCATCATGAAACACCACTACTGAAGCGTTGCAGCCCATAGGATGATCAAGGCAAAAGACTGGGCTGGAAGCAACTACCTCATCTGCAACATATGATTTTACCTAAGGCGTGGAAGGTTCTCCTTCTGGAGCTTTAACGACCTCTTCTGAGTGTTGAGATGGTAGCGGCTCACCAACTACAGCAGGCTCAACAACGGTTGTATCTGAAGATGTTGCTTCCTTATTAAGATTCATGCTATGTGAAGCAGTATCAATAATTGGAGGTAGTGACTTTGCACGAGAAGAATGCCGCTTAGATTTAGATACTCTGCTTCTTGAGCATGGGCCAGTGCGGTGTGATAAAGACGGACATTTGTTGCCATCATTACTCCGTAAAGCAACATAACGAGGACAACGATCAACTTCATGCCCAAATTTGTCACAGTGAGAGAATTTCTTGGGAAGCCAAGGATAAGAAACTGCAATCTCAAATTCCTTACCATTAGAGAATCCTGAAACAATTGTGCTTGGGAGCTTTGCTAGGAGGTCAACTTTAGCCCAAAGCTTAGCCACTTCAAAATTTTCTTTCATTTCAGTTTCAGGTGCTAAAGAGACTGGTTTACCAATGGATGTTGACAATCTACTCAAACTCTGCTTATTAAAAAGGAAATAAGGCATTCCCCGCATCTCAACTAGGATGACCGCTGTAGTAAGCTGAGGTTCTTCATGAGAGAAGTCAGAGGACCAAGGCGCTACGAACATGGGGCAACCTGCAATCATCCAAGCAGGTTGACTCAAGAGAATATGTCTTGTCTTCTCACTAGTGACCTTGAGGAGAAAGCAACCTTCACCAATTTTATGCACAAAGATTCTCGGTCCCGAACGAGCCCAAATTGCGTTTACAACGCCTATAATACGCCCTTTAGACGGGATATCACCACGAAACCGAGCAAATATGAATTCTTTAAACTCTTCTTTTGCCTCATCGATGTTTTTGTCAGGTATAAGAACAAAAGGGGCACCTGAGATATGAGTAGTAGGAGTATCAAGTTCTTCCAACATGGCAGATTTCTGAACAATGTTAGAAAGCTTCTAAGGAGAGACTGGAGTGGGTTCCTGAGACGCATGGCGAACAGGTAGTATGCTCTCTTCTGGGAGCGATTTTGCAGGGGGGACAGAGTCGGAGGATGGACCTTCAACAACACTAATAACTTGAGCTACTTCTGAAATCTTGATTTCAGCACAATCCAACGCAGAGGATTTCAGCTCCGATTTCGAGGTCGAAGAGGAGGTATTAGTGACTGTAACTGGAGCCTTCGAACCAGCAGCAGAGCCACTGTGTGAAGGAGCACTCAATTGGGAGGATTTCAGGGGAAGACCACCAGAAGCGAGCATGGGGATCCTGGACGAAGCTGTAGCAAATCTAGGTCCTGATTTTTTCTTTTTCTTGACTTTGGCCATGACAGAGAAGACACGAGTGAGCGAAGAAGAGGGAAGGGAGGAGTTCTCAGCAGTGGCGAGAGGCCCAGGCCGCCGGTGCGAAAGGAGGAAATCAAACCCTAATCGCCTTTACAATCTCCAAAAAGAGAAGAGAGAAAGTTCGTTTTTTACTCTTCGTGAGTTTTAGTTTTGGATCAACTGTTTTATTTATAAAATGTAGAATTATTTTGGAACTATATATGATAAATGTGAACCATCATTTAAGATGATTATCTTTAAGACTCAAATATAAGAAATTTGAACAACCATCTACATGATTATAACATGAATACATAATGCTTAATTGAAGTATATTTGATTGTTAGACGTCACATTAATATCACCCCTAAAGTTAAAAAATTGATGTGGAGAGGAAAGGAGCTGCAAATGATTCTCTTTACTCTATAAATGTTACCCCTCAAAAGTGAAATTCTCTCAAAATTTAGATACCCTGTTCAATTTGATCAACATTTATAGAGTAAAGAGACATGCCCATGAATCACTGCCACTTAGTGAGCTGGAGAGGAAAGGAGCAGCAACCTCACGATAAATCTAAGCTTTACAGATCCACACATCACTTATAATGAGCTGGAAACGAAAGGCAGGCATAAGTGGCAGTGACCAGAAGGACCCGTGTTCGAACGTTGAAAATAAAAGAAACCTTTTACTTTCTCGAGTAACTAACAACATCTCGAGATCTGAAACCTGATCCCTACCTTTTTCATTTCCCCTTTCTCAAAAGTCGCGGCCTTTGAATAGTTTTGTCCTCTCATCAAATCTCGGTTTTCAAGTGTTGTTGACTCATTTCAAGATCTGGCATTATGTCATTATTCCCTTTATAAACCTTTCCTTCTTTTTTTTTTATCCCTTCCAGCTACTACCGTAGTAGGTAACTTTTGGGTGGTCTTACTTGCTTTTCAGCAAAAAGCTGTGACCTTTCTTCTTGTCTTTGGGGATCTGAGCATCTCAGAGCTTATATGGGAAATGGGTCTCTCGAAAGCATGATGCTTTCGTTGCCACTTGTAATCTCTTAGAGGTTTTTGCTCAATGTCTGTAGAGAAGTATGTTGTAGGATGATGCAGAGTAGTAGCTCATGAGTTCATTGGTACTTGGAGGACTCAAGATGATTGATCAGTTCATCAACTTTGTTATTCGCCCTCCCAGGTACTTTTTGCTTCTCTAAAGTCTCAACCTTTTTTTTGACATTCAACTGATTGATAGCTGTTTGACAGGGCTGAGTATGATCCTGATCAGTATTTATGGGAGAAAGACTTTAGCATTGGTGGCACAAAGTGTAAAAGACAAGACTTGGAGGCAAGTATGATGGGCAAAACCAGTTACTGTCCTCTTCAATTACTGGTTAATCTAACTGCTCTCATTTTTCTTTTCTCTCAAGTAGCTTACAAATTCAAGGGGTCACACCTTGCGTTGTAGTCACTACATTCCTTCATCTTCTTTGGAGAATACTACTCCTCTTCCTTGTGTTATTTACTGCCATGGTAATAGGTACATAGCTAAAGACTTTGCACTCCTCTTCTTGGGATTGAATAAGCACTTAATTCAGTTTTCTTTTGAATCAGTGGATGTAGGGCAGATGCAAATGAGGCAGCTATGGTTCTTCTTCCATCTAACATTACTGTTTTCACCCTTGACTTCTCCGGTTCTGGCTTATCTGATGGTGATTATGTTAGCCTTGGCTGGCATGAGGTGTGTTTTCCTTGTCTCTTACTTACTTTCTTAGCCTTCTCTTTCTCTTCCAAATAGTAACACTAACCTTTTGCTTGTTAAACTTAAGCTAGAAAGATGATCTCAAGACTGTGGTATCTTACCTGAGAAACAGCAATCAGGTGTCTCGTATTGGACTTTGGGGACGATCTATGGGCGCAGTTACCAGGTTACTTCTTGAATTAGTTCTCAGCCACACTTAAATGTTAACTATAGAATCATCATTTAATGAAGTTATTGATAAAATGGGCAGCCTTCTTTATGGAGCAGAAGATCCTTCAATTGCTGGAATGGTCTTAGACAGTGCATTCTCAAACTTATTTGATCTCATGATGGAACTAGTGGATGTTTACAAGATCCGACTTCCGAAATTCACAGTATGCTCTCTTTTTCCCTAAGTCATAGTCTTCATTGCATACATCTTCACATGGCTACAAGAGTCCAAGAAGATAGTTCCCTCTCTTATCCCTTCCGATGAAACTCGAATCTCATTTGTTTTCAATCAGGTTAAAGTGGCTGTGCAGTACATGAGGCGAGTAATTCAGAAAAAGGCAAAGTTTAATATCATGGATCTCAATTGTCTTAAGGTGTTATGTAGTTACTTCTCCATGTATTCTTCTTTGACACTTGCTCCAAGTTGTCTTGCATGAACTTTTCGATTTTTGTTCCCCAGGTTTCACCAAAGACATTTATTCCAGCTTTATTTGGGCATGCAAGCGGAGACAAATTCATCCAACCTCATCACTCTGACCACATTCTCAAGTGCTATGCGGTTAGAACAAAGTTGCCCCTTTTTGCATTCATGTCAGTGTTGTTTTTTAATTGTAATGTAGCAATCTTATTGGTAACACCACAGGGAGACAAAAACATCATCAAGTTTGATGGTGATCACAACTCTTCACGGCCGCAATTTTATTATGATTCAGTGTTAATATTCTTCTACAATGTTCTACGCCCGCCTCAAGTTTCTTCAGCTTGCTCATCTAAACTTGAAAATTATAGCGCTGCTGGTTTGGACGAGGTAATTTGCACTCCTCTGGATCAAGTAATCCAAATATCATGTATGTTTATATGTCTACACTTAAGATAGTACATACTAGAAAGATCTTGCCTAGACATTCTGCTCGAGTCACTTACAAGGTAGCTAGGTATATATGAGGATTAAGAGCTCGTGGGCACACGACATTATGGATTAGTGTCCAGTACAGTTAGCATGGTGCACAAGAACTAACTGCTTTGGTTTTACTTGAACTGCCAGAATTTTTTGTATGAGATCATCTCTGGTCTTCGTTCGGCATGTCTCGATGTTGCAAGTTCTTCTTCTGCGCCTCCTGCCTCTCTAACCACAAAGCCAACAAATGAGCTCATTTCAGAAGCCATGCCCATTATGGATACTGTATATCTCCTCTCATGATTTTTCTTTTCTGTTGCCTAGATTATTTCTTCTGATAAATCGAATCATTAATGAAACAGGATGACGTGCTTGTAGAAGACAATGGCCACAACATCGACGAACCTGAGGTAGGAGTATGTGGGAAACCCTTTTTTTTTTTGTGTTCAAAACCCATTTAATATATGATAATTTAGTAGCTCCTTCTAAATTGTGATGGGCTTGTTGACAGTATATGTTTTGACTGTTGTTATTTGGCAGGGGATGCCTATTGATCAGTTCGAAGATGGATGTTCATTTACAAGCTCTAACAGGGAAAGCTGGGGCAGATGCTCTTCACTAGGAGGCTCTGAAGAAGATGAGAGCTTGACCGTTGGCGAGGGTGATCAGGTGAATGTTCTTTGATATAAAAAACAGTTTGATGTTTGGATTTTGGGATTTAGTTTCTGATTCATGCCTTCCAGATCGAGAAAAATGTTGTTGGAAACGCAGAACAGAAGCCAATAGACTCTACTGGACAAGAAGAAGAAGAAGAGAAGAAGGAGAAGAAAATGAAGAAAGGAAGTGAAACAGACGCAAAGAAGCCTAAACGAGAAAGATTGGAGGCTTTCAGCAAAAGACTTCGGCTTTGCATCATAAAACGAGTAAACCATGGAAGACATCGTTCTTCACAACCTTAACAAGAAAGTTCAAGAAAATACTCTGTATTTGCTGTATATCTTCGCTGCATCTTTTCATGTAAACATGCAGCCAATCACATCTGTGTCGATTGTCAATGCAAATGGACTACATTCCCTAATCATATCCATAGTCTATGATATACGCCAACACACATCTTTTAGATAAATTAAATAATCCGTTCTGAGATTCACCATATGGAGTACAGGATTTACGACAATAAGAAAAAATCAGAGAAGTTTTTGCTTACATCATTATGTTATGATTCTTTTTAAAATGGATGATGATATAGGCACCATTAACATATTTAGCCGCAGCAACCTCCTTGTGGTGTGGATCCGTCTCTACCACCTGATGGCCCCGTGATTCCTCCATATCCAACTTTTATTCCATGCGACTCATTTGACACATCAAATACACCATCTTCAATCTTTTTGTATATTGTTGCCGCTGTCTTTATGAATGCCTGGCAAAAAATTTAAAAGCACAACACACATCAAAAGTTAAGATTTATGTTTCTACTGGTGGGTAAAGAGTACAACAAGTAGACAGAGTTTGGTGGAATGGGACACGAGTTATTCTATAAGTTATTTCTAAATCTAATTCTGGTATTATATGAGCTGCAGGGGACACTAGAGAAAGCATGTGGGTTAGAAAGCATGGGTGTTTTTGTTGACCTCCTCGACATTCTGAGGAGTCTTGGCAGAGGCCTCCATGAAAATAAGACCATGCTCCTTTGCAAACTGCTCTCCTTCCTCTGTGGTGACTGCCCTTCTGCTGTCAAGGTCACACTTATTTCCAATGAGCATAATCGTCATATTTGCGTTAGTAGCATGCTGCTTTGCATCCTCTAGCCAGCTGGCTAGATGGTTGAAAGTCTCCCTCCTGCAAAACGAAGAACAATATTGTCAGTTACATACTAAACAAATACAAATCTAGTTCATATCTTTAGGTCTCAAAGGCCCCTTAAAAAAAGGAAGAATAAGAAGATCATTCCCAACAAAAAAAAAAAAAAAAGAAAAGAAGAAGAATCTAGTGCTTGACCTAGTGATATCATAGACAAGCAATGCCCCTGCAGCCCTTCTATAGTAGGACCTTGTAATAGACCTAAAGTTTTCTTGACCAGCCTGCCATGCCAATATCACACAGAAAAGGATAAAAAGTTTCTTAAAGTCTAGACAAGAAGAGTATGATTGGGCACAAATCAAACAAGAGAGAGAGAG
>CAKOAT010941821.1:207340-252396 GCA_932364175.1 Eruca vesicaria subsp. sativa | reverse complement strand
GAGATAGAAACGTGCAAGACTTAGTCAAGGGGAAGCTGTTGCAAATCCCGCAACTCACGGAGATAATCATGGAGGTTTCGTCGGAAGAAGTTGAACGTGACCTAGTGCTATATAAAGAAGAGAAGAGATCAGAGAGAGGGGATTGGACTCATTCAAGAGAGAGAGACTTCAATACACTTTGTTCTTAGTCATTCTCTATAAATCATTGTTCTTTCTATTCAGGTCGTCAAGATCATCTTTGTAAACTCTTTTATTACCAAAAATCAATATAAACAACGTACTCATTCATACAAGTTCCAACAGGATTCAGCCCACGATTATCTTTTCCCAATCCATACCTAACCTAAACTAGGAAGTGAGTTTTACCCCTCACAGACTTCGTCTAAAACCATTGATAGGTTTTTATCGTGTTTTAAGACTTTTCGAGCCATTTTGCGATGAAAACCGTTTTACGATTTTAGACGAGATCGTTTCCTGATACAATGCCATTTTGATAAGACTTTTCGAGTTAACCGTCTAGTTTGACAATGTACGATGTTTCGTCTAATACTTGCCGTTTTATACGATTTTCCCGAATTCTTAGGAGAAAGAAGACTTTTACGATTTTAATCGTAAAACTGGAATGGTAAGACATAGCAAGATGAAATGAGAGATGTTTCGATCATGGTTCAGAGCACGATGGAATTGAAGGATATATGCCTTGCGTTGAATATGCGAGGGAGTGAGTCTCGGGATGGTCAGCTCGACATACCGCGAGCTGATTTGAGGCGACCAGCTGATTTGAGGCGACCAGTTGAGTTGGGAGAAGTGTCATTTCATGGTTAAAGAAGGGATTTTGCTGAGACATAAGATTTCAGAGAAAGGAATCGAGGTAGACAAGGCCAAGATAGATGTGATGGTGGGCTTGTCTCCTCCAAAGACAGTTAAAGACATTATGAGCTTCTTCGGACACGTTGGTTTCTATAGAAGATTCATCAAAGATTTCTCAAAGATCGCTAGGCCACTTACCAAACTGCTGTGCAAAGAAGAGGCCTTTATCTTTGGTGAGGAATGTCTTGAAGCTTTCAAGAAGCTGAAGAGTGAACTTGTGAGTGCCCCCATAATCTAACCGCCTGATTGGGATCTCCCCTTTGAGATCATGTGTGACGCTAGTGATTATGCTGTGGGAGCTGTTTTGGGGCAGAAGAAAGGTGGCAAGACTCATGTCATCTACTATGCAAGCCAAACATTGAATGATGCACATAGGAAGTATGCTACTACTGAGAAGGAAATGCTAGCCATTGTCTTTGGCTCTGAGAAGTTCAAAAGCTACCATGAGGGTCTAAAGTCATTGTCCACACATACCATGCTGCCTTGAGACACTTTATGGCAAAGAAAGATGCAAAACCTAGACTCTTGAGATGGATCCTTTTGCTTCAAGAGTTTGATTTAGAGATCAAGGACAAGCCAAGAGTTGAGAATGGTGTAGCTGATCATTTATCTAGGCTGAAAGTAGAGTGTGGTGCCCCCATTGATGAAGGACTTCCTGAAGAGCAGATCATGGCCATTGGAGCAGTTATGGCAGTTTGTGAGACTGGTAAAAAACTTGAAGAAGTCAAAGCCACAGAAGAGAAAGAACCTTGGTATGCTGATTTGGTAAACTACTTAGCCACAGGAAAAGAGCCCTTAGATCTTGTGGGCTATGCCAAGAAGAAGTTCTACAAGGATGTGAAAAGATACTATTGGGATGACCCATACCTCTACATTCTCTACAAGGATCAATTTTATAGGAGAGTGGTTGCCAATGAAGAAGTTGATGGGATCCTTACACATTGTCATGGATCATCCTATGGAGGCCACTTTGCTACCTTCAAAACAGTTGCCAAGGTATTACAAGCTGGATTTTGGTGGCCACATATGTTCAAAGATACACAAGAGTTCATTTCAAGGTGTGATACATGCCAAAGAAGAGGGAACATCACCAAAAGGAACGAGATGCCCCAAAACCCTATCCTAGAAGTTCAAGTGTTTGATGTATGGGGCATTGATTTCATGGGACCCTTTCCATGATCCTTTGGTAACAAGTTCATCCTAGTGGCTGTTGATTATGTGTCTAAATGGGTGGAAGCTATTGCAAGCCCCACCAATGATGCTAGAGTGGTGATCAAAATGTTCAAAAGCGTCATCATTCCAAGGTTTGGAGTTCCAAGAGTTGTAATCAGTGATGGAGGTTCGCATTTCATCAATAAATTGCTTGAAGGACTTCTTAAGAAGAATGGTGTGAAGCATAAGGTGGCAACACCTTACCATCCCCAAACAAGTGGTCAAGTTGAGATTTCTAACAGGGAAGTCAAGTCTATTTTGGAGAAGATTGTTGGAACTACAAGGAAAGATTGGTCTAATAAGCTTGATGATGCACTTTGGGCTTATAGGACAGCTTACAAGACACCTCTTGGAACCACACCCTTCAACCTTGTGTATGGGAAAGCTTGTCATCTACCAGTAGAGCTTGAGTACAAGGTGTTATGGGCTGTCAAGTTGCTGAACTTTGACATCAAGAGTGCTAAAGAGAATAGATTCTTTCAACTACATGAACTTGATGAGATAAGGATGGATGCCTTTGAGAACTCAAGGATATACAAGGAGAAAACCAAGGCTTTTCATGACAAGAACATTCTGAAAAGAGAGTTTAAAGAAGGGGATCAAGTTCTTCTCTACAATTCTAGGTTGAAACTATTCCCAGGGAAGCTTAAGTCAAGGTGGTCTGGTCCTTTCAAGGTTAAGGAGGTTAAACCATATGGAGCCATAGTTTTGTGGAGTACTAATGGGAGAGATTTCACGGTCAACGGACAAAGAGTCAACCTTTACATGGCTACCACACCAGAGGAAGATGGGACTTCAGTTCTACTCTCTGATACTACTCCAGCCTAATCTCCATGACAGAAAAGTCAAGCTAGAGACTTAAAACAAGCACACTTGGGAAGAAGTCCCATGTCTATCCCTGTAATAGTGCTTTGGACTTTCTTTTTCTTATTTGTTTTTGCTTTTAACAGTTTTTATTGAGCCAATGCAGGTCATGTGGTCATGCAAGCTTCGAGATGGAAAGGAAGCCCCGGAACTACGTCGTAGAGCGACACCTGAAGGTCACTCTGAGTTGGAGCGATGCATGCAGCGACTCCCCTACTAGCTCGCATTTCTGGCAAAAATTAGAGGCCGAAACTTGTCTCAGAGCGACGTCCGGGAGCGAGCAGGTGAGGTCGCTCCAGCCTCGACAGCGACCTCCTGGAGTGGGTACTGCACGTTGCTCCAGCCCCCAGAGCTACATGCCCACAGTGATACCTCCCAGCTGCTCGCAAATTCAGCTCGTTTGGAGGCCAAAAACAGCTCGGGAGCGACTACACGAGGTCGCTCCGGTTCGGAGCAAGGTCTCGCAGCGACTCCCCTAGGTCGCTCCAGAGCCGGTCCAGGTAAGTATTTCCTATTCGACCCGGTTTAAATCGATTAGACCAAAGCCTAACCACTCTAAACCGAACCGGAAGCCCTAATACTTACCCCCCCCCAGCGACATCCTCCCCTCTCATTCTCATTCTCTCCTTTCACTAAAAACACCATAACTCTCTCAAATCTCAACCAAATCCTTTGATTTTTGTTTCTAAATCCGAGTTCTTCCCCCATTTAATCTGTTTTACTACACCCCATCATCCTATCCCTCCATCCAAGCAAGGTATTGAGTTTTAAAATTCAATTTCGTAGGTCCATGAACCCTAGAAATTAAAAATCGAATTTTGGTCCTATTCTTGCTTGTTTGTTGTGAAATAGATTAGGGAAAGCCTATATATCAAGTTGGGTTGATGATTCCATGGTAGAATTGAACTTAATTTGAAATTTTCCAAATTAGGGTTCATGGGTTGAGAGATTGTTGAAATTTGGCTTAATTAAGTGTGTTTGTAGATGAACTAAGCTTGTTAAAGTGATTACAAGTAGTGTTGTTCTTAAGTTACAAGTTCATTTTTGAGTTTACTTTTGTAATCTCATTTTGCAAACACTCATCTATTCTCACTTCCATGTACTTACTTTCTTCCAAGCTTTGAATTTTCAGGTACAATGGGAAAGAAAACAAAAGCACAAAGAGATGCTGAGAAGCAAGAAGCCGATAAGAGAGAATCAGCATTAAGGGGAAAGGCTCTTGACTCCGTTCCAACAGGATCAGAAACTGAAATGACCTCGAGACAGCAGGTGCTTGCTTCTAAAAAGGCAAAGGAGCAAGAGAAGAAGGCTGAAAAGAGTGTAGCAGTCCCCACTGTTGAGGAAGCTGATGATGAAAGTGAGGAAGAGCTGGTTCCTCAAAAGAAAGCTAAGGTGTCCAAAGAGAAGGAAGTTGCTATTGACAGAGATAGGGAAAAGACTCCTACTCCAGAGGAGTTGTACCAACACTTACTAAATGGAGTAGCATGGACTCCAACAATGTTTGCAGACCTTGATTTGTTGAAGGAGATAGGGCTTGAGTCAGACATTGAGACGATGATTGGACACCTAAAGATGCCCAAACTCCACACCATGGCCTATCCTCTCTACAATAATGCTTCATGTCAGTTCCTATCATCCCTAGTGGTCACCTACCATGAAACTCGACACGTTAGGCAAGGATGGGGCAAAATCACATTCACAGCCAATGGGAGAATCTACAATATGAACTTCAGGGACATCAACACGGTTATGGGTTTTGAAGACAAGGAGGAATCCACCCTACCTAGGAATGAGAAGCTTCCAGAGAAGCTGTGGGAAGCAGTCTCCGGAAACAAGCATTTTACCGGCAAAGACAAGAACACTGCCATTCGACATCCAGCTGTACGCTACCTACATAGGATGCTAGTTCATGCTTTCTACCCACGGAAGGAAGCTAGCAATGTCACTGATCTGCCCATCACTCAGTTCTTTCATCCAGCCTGGAGTGTTGCCTCTCCCAAGCCACGATATCTATGCCAACTTTGGGATGGTCAGTTTCTTCGTCAGTCGTCTTGAGCACTACAGAGACTGGGCGTGGTACACGACTGATTTGACGCCTAAGATTGGGATTGGCAGAATGATCACTCCTCTGCTCAAGTTTATGAATGTTAGTTTGGGAAAGGACGAATGAGGGCCTAGGTTCATTGATGCCAACTACCTCAGGATTTCCACTTACTTCAGTGGAAGACAAGAGAACCGCTATGTCTACCATTACAGCTTGAAGGGAAAGCCAGCTGAGTTGATCCTCCCGAATAGGCAACTGACGAACTTAAACAGACCCGAAGCTATTAGCTTCAACATTTCAGAGGAGGATTTGATAAGACGTCACGGGTCGCTTCATCCAATACGCACCTCATCAAAGAGGAAGAGTGTGACAATGCCCTGGGAGACACCACAGGCAGGGACATTTGAGCAAGTCTATGGCCCCCCACGCTACTACTTCGAGCCTTATGATGGAGTTTTACCCCCTGGCGCTCTTCGTCAAGCACATGACCATATTAACCGGCTCCAGCGATGGAATAAGGCGCAAGACCGTGCCTTCTACAAACTTAAGACAAAGTACAAAGAGCTCAAGAAGACAATGAAGAAGATGGCCGATGTTTTGGTTAAGGGAGGTGTAGCAGGATGTAGCTCCAGTGAATTTGTGGTGAGAAACACGTCAGCCCCTCAGCCGCAACAAAACAGTCTCCCACGCACTGCTAGCCAGCAAGAGCGCGCTCGGCGAAACTTTGTGCCTCTTCCGTCTGAGTCGGGAAACAAATCCCCATCATTGTCCTCTTCTGATGATGATTCTGGAGACGACGTGAGTAGCACACCCTTGGATTATCACAGTGCACTGTACCGCTACTACAATGCAGCCTACAACCCCTATGGTGCACAATACGGCTACGGCGCTCTACCACCAGGTTACTACATCACCTACCCAGATGAAGGTGGTTCAGGAGACGCTACCTTCAACCCCAACAAATAGCGAGGTACTCCATCCCCTCTGATTGTATATACCACTTTCATTTTCTGCATTTTAGTTCTCTTTTTGGTATCTCTCTCGACTTATCAACACAGAGACTGTGTTAATTAAGTTTGGGGGAGGTACCAAGTGTCTAATCATGCTTTCTTTGATGTTTTTGAGTCTCACGCAATTAGCATTGCATTGTACATTTACATAAAAAAAGACCAAAAAAATCGAAAAAAAAACTTAAAAACAAAAACGAAAATCATGTAGGTGGCATCATATGATTTTTTTAGGAGAGTCTAGAGCATATAGATTGCATTCACTTGCATAGGGAGCAATGATTTTAAAGCACCTTGCAAAGAAAACTTGTCAAAAGCTCAAAGTGACACCCTAGCTAGACACATCAAGTAGCTTGACCATCTCTTGAAAACCTTGCACGCTTCGAGCCTTTAAAGTTTGGCTTGCATAGTAGTTCCGGGGCTTCCTTGTGCCCATTTGTGAGACTTCACTTTGTGTGTTTGTTTGTGAACTAATGTGAGGGCTGGTTTAAAGACTTGTAAATTGAAGAGTATATTGCATCTTGTTTAAAGGCATAAGTGTTTTGATAGGCCAAGAGAAGCTAGAGTGTGATAAGAGAGTGTGTTCATGTGATAGACCATGATTTTGACCCGCTTTTAGCCATGGTTTTGATATGTTTTTATGAGTTTTATATATGTTCTATTAGGTATGTTTTCAGGTTCAGGAGCACTTTGGAGTAAAATGATGATTTAGGTGCTCATTTGGAGCTTAAAGGAGAGTTTTCCGAGATGACTATGAAGATCAGATAATGAGGACACATATCGATCGATACACACCCTGTGTAATCGATCGATGACGCTTCTATTGAAGATGAAGTCGAGATACTCCATCGATCAATTTACACTATGTACCATCGATCGATATGATGCGTGGAGAACAAGTTCAACTTGGCCGACTTGAAGCCCAAGTCTTCCCACAAAAATGCCCCTGACGAGTTTTTTAACCTAATGGAACTCTTATTTATAATTTTTGCCTTTGTGTTTGGCAAGGTGTGCTTTTACATGCTTTTATTGTTTCTAATACCTTTTGATACCTTTTGTACTTGAAAGCTTTGCACACTTTTCTTGTTACTTTGTTCTATTCTATAAAGTATTTCTTTTCATCTTAAGTTCTAAAAGGTTATAGAGTTCTAGATCTAGAGGAAACACACAAAGAGATTTGTTGTTCCAAGAACCAAAAGTTCAATCCTCTATCTATGAGTTTCTATTATTACCTAGTTGTTATGAATCTCTCAGTTATGTCTGAGTAGATCTCTTTGCTAGATTTAGGGTTCAAATAGTTATGAGGGATTAGCCCCAACTATGGAATGTTGAATTGTTGATATTCATTATCCAAATGAACCCTAATGCTTACTCTAGAGTAGCTACCTAGAGTAAGATCATGGATGTGATTTAACTTGTTTATCATTGTCCTGAAATCATTTGGCATAAGCTTAGATCCTCTAGGGTTGTGCGAGAGCCGGTCTATGATCTTGGTGAACACAGATTTGATTTGACCTTATGCTATATCAATCGATACTCCTATAGAGTCATCGATTGACAGCAACCCATATCGTCCGATATCGCTGTCAAAATATTGGTTGATATTGCTGGCAATAAGATCAACGAATGTGTCTATTTAGCGACTGCTATTAGATCTATCTAAGAATCAAAGTTCTCATATATCTTGCAAGCAATTCATTAAAACATCTGTAGCATTATAATCTTGAAAATCTGAATAGCAACCTTGAATCTAACTATTTTCTTTTATTGTTTCAAACCTAAAATCCATTCTCTTAAGCAACTTACCATTGCTTATAAACTGCAACTTTAATAAATCTTTTCAACCTAGCATAATCATTTAGATTATATCTATTGTATTCCTTAGTTCCCTGTGGATTCGATCCCTAAGTACTACAACTGAACCTCTTATTTGAGAGAGTAATTCACTTAGGGTTAAACATTTGAGTGATATCAAATTAGGCGCCATTGCCGGGGAACTTTGATAACATTAGATTTAACGTTGGTGTCAAAAACCGTAATCTCGAAATCAACGTCTACGATAACTTCGGGAATCATTACTTTCCGCAAAAGTCATTTATTAAAACGGAAAGTCGTTTTATAAAACTCGAAGAATCGTTTTATAAGACTCGAGAATCGTTTTATAAAACTCAAGAATCGTTTTATAAAACTTGAAGAATCGTTTTATAAAACTCGAGAATCGTTTTATAAAACTCGAAGAATCATTTTATAAAACTCGAAGAATCGTTTTATAAGACTCGAAGAATCGTTTTATAAAACCCCGAGAATCGTTTTATAAAACTCGAAGAATCGTTTTATAAAACTCGAAGAATCGTTTTATAAAACTCGAGAATCGTTTTATAAAACTCGAAGAATCGCTTTATAAAACTCGAAGATCGTTTTACGAAACCGCAAAAAACCAAAACAGCCGTAAAACGCGAACTAGTCACGACTAGTTCGGCTTAGTTCGCCGGTGGGCGATCTAGTCTCGTCCCGAGTAGTTCGCCCACCGGCGAACTAAGCCAGCCGGCTTAGTTCGCCGTTGGGCGAACTAGAGACTTCCCGGATATCCCGCGCCTCGATCTCCCACATCCCCGATTCAAAACTTACGTCCTTCGACACGGTCGCATTCCGAATCACGGTCGAAATGTGTCCCGTTTCGTCTCGATCCGTCCTATCGTTTGAGTTTTACGATAAAAACCGTAAAACTTTGTTTTTTAGAAAAGAATTCGAGGAAATTGTATAAAACGGCAACGGTTAAACGAAACACCGAACATTGCCTAAACTATACGATCTATTCGAGATTTCTCGTTAAAATCGTAAAAAACGCGTTTTTAATAGAAAACGTCGAGAGAATCGTAAAAAAACGGCATCGGATCAGGAAACGGTCTCGTTAAAGTCGTAAAACGGTTTTTATCATAAAACAGCCCGAAAGGTCCTAAAACACGATAAAAACCCATCTCGCGACGTTAATGAAATTAAACCCGAAGATACGATAACGCTTTGACGGTCTACTTGCAGACGGAAGATAAAAGGCAAGTTTGAAGATAAATAGAAGATTTCCGCAGAAGAAAAGGAAGGATCGAGAAAAATGGAAGATTCCCGATATACTCAAATCCGGGCAAAATGGAAAGATCGAACCGTCAAGGCAAGGAGTATATAAACCAGAGGCGTAGGGCAGAAGAGGAGGATGAAAATCAGACCTAAAAAGACGGCTGCTAGCTTAGGAATTTAAGACTTAGCGTTTTGAATAGCAATCTAGATCCTTAGAACGTTTCGACGTCTAAGTTCTTCAATTCTTCTTGTAAAAGTTGTCGATTCTTCATTTAATAAAAGCTTTCATACAAGTTCTTATTCCTTTGTTCTTCATTGTTCATCCATATTCTTTTAAATTCGTTTGTTTTAGTGATTTCCGCAGAGATCCATGACCTCGGGAAAATTAGGGTTTCATCCTAAGTTTCCATATTTGACGGAAAATCGACAGTGTGGATTTCGGTTCCCACAGTTTGGCGCTAGAAGGAGGGGAGGACGGATTCTCTTACACAATAATCGCTAAAACGAACGAGAAATAACATGCCTAATCTGAACGGCGACGTCATCTCGTTCGACAAAAGAGCAACGATCGATTCGGTCAAACCTCTCAACGATCTTCTCGTTATTGAGCTGACGATCCGAAATATGGATGTCGCGAGGATATTAGTCGATACCGGAAGCTCGGCTGATATCATCTTCAAAAATACTCTCCAGAGAATGGAAATCGATCTGTCTGAAATCGCGGAAAACGTAAGCCCGCTAGTAGGACTCTCGGGAGAAATCACTATGACCCTCGGAACGATCAACTTGGCGGTTCGCGCCGGGAGCATAGTGAAAAACGTCGAATTCGAAGTCGTCGACCGACCTATGTCTTACAACGCAATCGTAGGGACACCGTGGTTAAATTCGATGCAAGCGATTCCGTCGACGTACCATATGTGTCTCAAGTTTCCGACTCCGAACGGGATCGAGACTATATGGGGAAATCGAAGAACCTCGCAGGTTTGCTATGCCGCAGATTTAAAAGGAAAAAATCGGCCGGTCGATATCTCTTCCAAAAAGAAAAAGAGGTTGACATCCCTCGACAACTCCCCAGAGCAAGATAAAACGGAACTCTTCTGGCAGTTGCGAGCGGCCGAGGCTTTGGAAGGTAAACGCGAACCAACCTGCGAACCCGTCATCTCGGTATGCATCGGCGAGAATTTTCCAGAACGCTGCGTCGAAATCGTTGCGAACCTGAGCGAGACCTTAAAAGTCGAACTCCTGACATGTCTGAAACGAAACTCGAACACATTCGCTTGGACTGCGGAAGATATGCCAGGGATCGACATAAACATCACATGTCACGAACTCAACGTTGACCCGACATCCAAACCCGTCAAACAAAAAAGACGAAAACTGGGGCCGGAACGCGCCGAAGCGGTCAACAGCAAAGTCGAAAGACTCCTCAAAGTGGGATATATCACAGAAGTTCGATATCCTGACTGGCTCGCCAATCCCGTTGTCGCAAAGAAAAATAACGGAAAATGGCGAGTCTGCGTCGATTTCACCGATCTCAATAAAGCGTGTCCGAAAGATAGCTATCCGCTACCGCACATTGACCGTTTAGTCGAGGCAACCGCGGGAAACAAAATCTTATCTTTTATGGACGCCTTCTCGGGATACAATCAGATCATGATGAATCCCGACGATCGGGAAAAAACCGCATTCATAGCCGATCGTGGAACCTACTGCTATAAAGTGATTTTCTGATGGATCAATCCCTTGTGTAGAAGTGCCCTTTAATCAAGAGAATGAAATCCGATTACGATCACAGACAAGTTCTTACAGAGAATGAACTCTTGGCATTACGATGTTCATAAGAACAAAGGATTCAACAAAAATAAAAGTAGATTTTATTAAAAAGTTGAATGAATAAAACAATACATAGGAATGCCTTTATATAATAGGCTGTGTGCTAGACTAAGGTTCTAAATTTATTTTAGGAAAGTGAAAATACATAACTAAGGTGGACTTGACCAAAGACCAAGACTTTTGACCGAATTTTGAAAGTTGTTGTCGCAAAACTCTTCGTCTGGTCGCGTCCTTTCGCATGGTACACGGTCTTTGAATTGCCGTCAGATTGATATATTATATGACCATATCTTGTACTTTCTTGTTGGGCTTTTCTTTCTTTGAACTGAAGCATGATCATAAGCACATTTTTAGTAAATTTTAAAGCCCATGTCGATTAAAAACAAGAGAAAATAGTGTTTAAGCCAAATAGCTTAGGACATTGTCCCTTTAGGTTAATTTGATTCACTTATTGTCTCATTAGGCTAAATATTTCCTAAATTGCAATCCTATCCTTAAATTAGATAATTTTAATTATTAATTCGTAATTAAGTTAATTATAATTATAAAAAATTGAATTTTGTTTTTAATAAATATTAAAATATAATATTACACTAAAACGAAAAAAAAAAAAATTTCTGCCCCCTCTCTAAACCTAATTGGAATGGATCGACGTCTCCAAGCTCTCTTTGATTGTAATCTCCCGACGTCTCTCTCTGTCTCTCTCAGTCCCGACGTCTCTCTCTCTCATTCCCGACGTCGCTCTCTCTCTCTCAGTCCCGACGTCGCTCTCTCTCTCTCAGTCCCGACGTCGCTCTCTCTCTCTCTCTCTCTCTCTCTCTCTCTCTCAGAGTCCCGACGTCTCTCTGCCATCTCCCTTTCTCTCCCGACGAGAACTGTCGGCACCTCCGCCACTCGCCCTTCTCTGTCGGCTCCGCCACTCACCTTCTCCTGCGACGCCGCTCTCCCTCTCTCTCTCGGTTTCCAGTCTCTCTCGGTTCCCTGTCTCTCCACCATCTCCATGTCTCTCTCGGTTCCCGTCATCACTGTCGTCACCTCCACCACTCTCCGCCATCTCCCTTTCTCCCCCGAGCGTCTCACCGGAGCGTCTCGGTTTCCACAAGCCGCTGAGTCAACGTGTGACCGGTGGAGGAGTCACGGCATAGAACAGCTTAAACGTCAAGGTTTACAGGCATGACTCTATCCTTTTCTTTGTACTCTGTTCTGCTTCATTAGTTAGTGGTTGAATCTAGTTGGAGGGCACGAGTTCGATTCCCTTTGAGAGGGATAGCTTGTTAAATTTTGAACCTCTGCTTGTTTTTTTAATAACAAGGTTGAATCTTGGTGTGTTCTATCTGAAAAAAGGTTGATACTTGGTGTGTTATGTTCTGTCTTAAAAAGGTTGAATCTTTGTGTGTTTCGTCTGAAAAAGGTTGACTTTCTGTCTAGAAAAGGTAGAATCTTTGTGTATTCTATCTGAGAAAGGTTTAATCTTGGTGTGTTTTATCTGAAAAAGCTTGAATCTTGGCGTGTTTTATCTGAAAAGGCTTGAATTTTGGTGTTTTGTTTGAAAAAGACTGAATCTTGTGTGTTCTGTCTGACGAAGGTTGAATCTTTGTCTGCTCTGTCTGAATAAGGTTGAATCTTGGTGTGTCCTGTCCTAAAAAGGGTATATCTTGGTGTGCTCTGTATGTAAAGATTGAATCTTTGTGTGTGTGTTTTTGATAAAGGCTGAATCTTTTTGTTTTTTTTTTTTGCTAAAAATTGAATCTTTGGTGTTGTTATTGTTTTTTCTTGTTGTGTGTGTCTTGTTGTGAATCTTTGTGGTGTGTGCTTTACGTTCTAGCATCCAGGGGCATAAAGAACGGATCAACGAGGACATGAACACAAGAACCTTATTACAGTAGCCTTATTTGAGAACATGAACAGAAGAACAATTAGCTTAGGACATTATCTTGCTCTGTTCTTGTAAGACTAGTTCTAGATGTGATAGAATCGTAATTAGGTTCGAAGAGTTGGTTGCTGTGTTCTTATAAAGTTATTTCATGTATCAATACCTGTGTGTGGCTACTTTCATGATAAGGCAATTACACTGAGAATTTCTATTTTTGTTCATTTCTAGTTTATTAAGATTGATAGAGTTATAAGAGATATTATTTTACTGAGCTGCGACATTGATTATTCATATATATTGTCTTCATTTTACAGCTATGGAGTTGGAGCTGCCTAGGCGTCTATATGCAGAAGGGTTGGAACCTCTGACTAAGAAGATCAATAACAGCTGCCGAATGAAATTTCTCGAGCTTCTACGGTCAAATTGGAGCCTGAATTCAATGAAGTCAAGAACGATCCCCTTTTCTCGCATATTATAGCTATTGAGAAGAATCAGCTGAATTTTTCTGCGAGGGTGGTACACGCGTTCCTCAGTAAGGAGTTGATGACAAGCTTGAAGCATGGGAAATGGTTTACATTTGCGGGGAGGCCTCTGCGTTTTGGATTGCAAGAGTATCATGCTGTCACTGGTCTGAAAGTGAAACAAGATAATACCAGTGGGTTATTGAGATGGAATGATGATGGTGGTTTTTGGAGCAACCAGATAAAGACGCGTGGGAAAATCAGCGTGCAGGATATTAAAAAGGAGTATTTGGATGACTGTAGCACCTGGACTTTTGTTGATAGGGTGAGGCTGGTCTATCTATGTGTCATTATGGGTGTGATCTTTGGGAGGGATTAGAAGGTGAATATCCCGCTTGAGTACATAAAGTTGGTGATGGATTTTGAGAAGCTTCGGAAGTACCCTTGGGGTTTGCACTCGTATGATTTCCTACTGAAATAGATGGTAAAGGCAAGGCGTAAATTGGAGCACAAGGAGGGGTACCTGATGGAAGGGTTCTTGTATGCTTTCCAGGTTTGGGTTATGGAAGCTATTCTTGCTTTGGGAGAGATGTGTGGGACGAAGGTCACGGATGATTTCATGGGTCCTCTGTGTGGTAATTGGACAGGTTGTGCAAAATGTTCATATGAAGACATCATTGGGGTTGAGACATTATTTCCAGCGAAGGTATGAATAGATTTCTGTAATAAAAATGTTTGATTGTCTTGTTTATTTTAGTAATGATTTTAATCTCTTCAAAATTGTGTATTAAAAATGTTTTATTGTCTAAATCATTTTACTAATGATTTCAATCTCTTGTAGGGGATTTCGCCCTCATTCCTCGAAGTAGGCGGAGATGGAGTGGTCCTTTTGGGTTCAGATTTTGCAAGGAAGGATGAGAAAAAAGATGAAAGAGTTGAGCGCTTAGTGGATATGATCAAAGGAAACTACGATTGGAGCAATCATGTTTGGGGAGTATCGGAAGGAGGTCCAGGGTCTGAAATGGTGGAATCTGAGGAAGAGAAAGAAGAGGAAGGAGATGCCGATGCTGATACTGAGATTGGCGAGAGTAGTCATGTTACACCGGATGTGGATTCAGGTACAAAGAAGAGAAAGAATGCTGACCAAGGAGCAGATGCAAGGAAGAAGAAGTTGTTGTGCCAGCTAGCTGCTTCAAACAAGGGGAGCGGGAGGACACAGACATGAAGCAATTCTTCGAAGGTTTGCTAAAAGCTTCATTTACTGCTTTTGAGGGGAAAATCGTTCAACAGTTCTCCGATAGAATCGACAAGATAGAGACAGCGGTAACAAGCAGGCTCGGGAAGTTGGAGAGTGAGGTTTCACAGCTCAGGACCGCATTAGTCCTCACCGAAATGGTGGGAAAGACTGATCAACATACCGGTCCTAGCAAGAGTGGAGTAGACACAGCTCCTGCCTTCACCCAAAAAGACACACTTCCTGCCTTCTCCAAGAAAGACAGAGCTCCAGCCAAGACCAAAAAAGTCACAGCTCCTGCCATCTCCAAAAATGACACAGCTCCTGCCATCTCCAAAAAGACACAGCTCCTGCCAAGAGTCAAAATGAAACAACTTCTGCAAAGAGTACAAAAGTCACAGGTCCACAAACAAGAAAGGTAACGAATAAGATAAAGGGTTAAGGATTGTTGAATCTTGGAACTAGTTGTTTGGAAGTAGTTTTTGGACCTAGGATGCTGGAACTTGGAACAAGGTGGTATGACATTTTGTTTGTCTAGTGTGGTATGTTTGTATTAGGAACTTGTTGGATGTATGTGTGGTATTATGATATGTAATATATGGTTAGAACTTGGCTATTACTTGGAACTTAATTTTGAAGTTAATGTTGTGTAATATGTTTAAATTAAAAACTTATTACTTTTTATGTGTGTAATAGGGCTGCGAAAAAAAAGAATTAATCACCGATGATCCTCTTATTGATTTACCTGGAGTAAACTTGACTCTAACACCAGGAATTGATGTTCATATGAGTATACAAGATTACTTGCAAAGCTGCTTCCAAGACCTTTCACAGGATACATTTGTAGAGGGTTTTGATCCTTCTCAGCCTAAAACCGATGATCCTTTGGCTTTGTCCTCTCCAGGAACATCAGAGAAGATAGATGTTCGGGAATTAAATGACTATCAAATTTTACGAGCCGGTGAGAACGATCCTGATGCGCAATTGGTATATGTGGATCCAGAAAATTTTAAAAGACTTCAAGAGTGGCAGGACTTAAGAACGTAAGTTAATCCTACTATAATCTACTATATGTTATTGTATAATGTTGTAACTAATTTTTTTTTTTTTAAACAGAGGTTTACAGGTTTGTCCTTGTTTTTTAAATGAGGCAATATGTACTCGCATTATAAGTCAATTCAAGTGGATTCACAACATTGTAAGCATCCAAATCCTAACTTCTAATAAAGTATAGGTGTTATTTAGGCTGTCTACTAACATCAGCCTTGCAATTGTAGGAGATTGATGCTATGATGTATGTATTCTGGGAAAGAACAACACTCGGACGATGGAAAACAGATCGTGTTGCTTTCATGTCATGCGTGTTTAGTGACCTCATTAGAAGCGAGTACATCAATTTTAAGAAAGGTGGTGCGAAGAAGTACACTATGGATAGGTTGCTATCAGAATACGGCAAAGGCGAACTGCCTTCTCACGGAAAAACAAGAAAGGTGTGGGGTGTTGGTGTAGATCGTTTGTATGTTCCAGTTTGGGCCAATTAGAATCACTGGATCGCGTTATGCATCAGTTTCATGATTAGGCATATCGATGTGTTTGATTGCTCGGGTTTACAGAGGTACAGAAAGGTTGAAGCATTCATGGTACTTATTCCTAGGATCGTCAAGGCCGTTCAGTCGGTGAAAAACCAGAAGAATCTCACAATCATAGCGTACACGGTAAGCTATACCCCTATGCATAATCTCAACCAACGTGCTTGTCATTGTGGTGTGTATGCTATAAAACACATCGAATGACATGCGATTGGGTTAGATTTGTCGTTGATTAGTGATGATAATATCAAGACAGCTCGGATTAGAATGCTTTGGGATCTATGGGAAGCCGGTAATGATCCAGAGTTGCTGGAGAGGATGTCAAAGTATGAGCGTCCCGCTTATAAGCATAACAAATGTATTGATATTTCATGATCAATTGTATTTGAGGTTTAAGCTATATTTGTAAGATGTTAATGCTATATTTCAGAGGATGTTTAAGGTATTGTATAACATATGGTTTGTTTCCTTATTTTTTAAAACTTTTATCTTCACTTCGAGGATGTTTAAGCTATCGTATAACTTTTATACCTTACTTAGACACTATAACTTTTTAAAAAGTATTTAAAATTGTAAATTATATTATTAATTTTTTAAAAAGTTAATATATGTTTTTTTTAAATGTTAATATGTGTTATATAGTTATATTTAGAAATATATATTATCTTGTAAACCTTACTTAGACACTATACCGCAAATGGGGACTTATACCCTAAACCTTTTTCTAAAAAGTATTTAAATTTGTCAATTATATTATTAATTTTAAAAACAAATTTAATATATGTTTTTAAAAAAATGTTAATATGTGTTATATAGTTATATTTATAACTATATATTATATTTTAAACCTTACTTAGACACTATAACTTTTTAAGAAGTATTTAAATTTGTAAATTATATTATTAATTTTTTAAAACAAAGTTAACATATGTTTTTTTTAAATGTTAATATGTGTTATATAGTTATATTTAGAACTATATATTATCTTTTAAACCTTACTTAGACACTATACCGCAAATGGGGACTTATACCCTAAACCTTTTTCTAAAAAGTATTTAAATTTGTCAATTATATTGTTAATTTAAAAAACAAAGTTAATATATGTTTAAAAAAATGTTAATATGTGTTATATAGTTATATTTAGAACTATATATTATCGTTTAAACCTTACTTAGACACTATACCGCAAATGGGGACTTATACCCTAAACCTTTTTTAAAAAAGTATTTAAATTTGTAAATTATATTATTAATTTTAAAAACAAATTTAATATATGTTTTTTAAAAAAAAAGTTAATATGTGTTATATAGTTATATTTAGAACTATATATTATCTTTTAAACCTTACTTAGACACTATACCGCAAATGGGGACTTGTACCCTAAACCTTTTTTTAAAGTATTTAAATTTAAAAATTATATTACTAATTTAAAAAATGAAGTTAATATATGCTTTTTTAAATGTTAACATGTGTTATATAGTTATATTTAGAACTAAAAAGGATTTAAATTTGTAAATTTTATATATATATATATATATATATATATATATAAAATATAGGTTACCCTAAACTAGACAGGCCCGTTCTTACCCTAAATTCGGACCCGAAAAAGACCCTTTTTCTGTACATATTGTCAAACATGAATACAGAGAGACGATTCTGTGTAGGAGTACCATCTCGATGTTGGTGTAGAAATAGGGTTGTGATATTCTACTCAAAAACTGATGAAAACCCGTACAGAAGATTCTACAGATGCGAGATTGGGTTACAGGTTTCAATTATTAAGTGTATTTGTTCTATACTATATTTGAGATTAGTTTGTTCTTATTTTCTTATGGGTTTTGATGTAGCGGAAGAGGGAACTCCATTTATTTAAGTGGTGTGATGAAGCGTTGCTTGATGAGATTCGAAGGGTAGATATTCAGCAAAGCAGAATTGCAGAGGAGATTCAAGATCTGAAAAGGATTTTGCAGAAGATGGAAGATGAAAAAGTTAGTAAGAAGATTAAGTCCGATGATCTGGGTTGTTTAGGGTCTATTATTTTTCTTTTTCGAAAATTATGTACCCAAGAATGAATGAAATAGATACACTGGTTCCTGGGATTTATTCATGCCTCCAATGTTTATGTTTCAGAGTTTTTTTACAGCCAAATTCAAGGCGAGATATCATATGATCAACAAGAGAATATAACAAAATTTAAAACATGAAACAATCTTGTTTGAAACTGAATGCGTATTACTTGAAACATGAAGCAAACTTGTTCGAATCTGAAACATGAAGCAAACTTGAAGCAAACTTGTTTGAAACTGAAACATGAAGCAAACTTGTTCAAAACTAACCAAATACAGTCTGAAAATCTGAAACAAAGTGGTGAAAAAAACAGCAAACAAAGCGACTATATTGGCATCTTGCAAGTTGATCTGTTGTGGCACCAAAACCACACCTGCTGCACCTGCGAAGCTTAGGTCCATGTGATCCTTGTGATGATCGAATTTTTTCTTCAATGGTTTCGTATCTTTTTTTTCTGTTTCTTCCAAGAGACCTTCTTGTCTCAGGCGGTAACACCAGAATTTTCCACATCTTCAGGGACAGACCAAGCATCTTCAGGAACAGCAATGGGATTTATGCTTTCTTGATAAGCTTCTCTCCAAGCTCCCATGGTGTACATCAAATCAGTCAACGTGTGTGGTTGTTTGCCAACAGAGAAACCAGCTTTTATCTCGTGTCTACAAGGAATTTTCAAGAGGTTGTACTTCCCACATGAGCACATCCGTTTATCCAAATCAACGAAGCAGTCAATTGTATCACCCTTAACAAGAAACTGGTAGTCGTTTTCAGGGTAAACTATAAAAGGTTTACCTTTCTCGATTCTCCTATCAATCTTTTCCTCCCATCTATGGTCAACGGATGTGTATGCTTTGAAATCTTCCTCTTATGCTTTAAAAACCACCATGTTAGCATTTCTCTAATGCTGTCCAAGAAAGGAATTACCGAAAACTCTCTTGGCGTGCGCAAGGCAGAATTAATAGATTCAGCAGGATTGGTTGTTCTAATGTCATACCGGCATCCAAAAAATTGACATCTAGCCCACTTTCGAACATCAGCTTGTGTTAGATAAGTTCCTATTAGTGGACTGATATTGCAAATATGAGCAAACGTCTTCTTGAAATCAGCCACTCTATAAGCCTTTGAAGCCTTAGAAATCAACCCAGCTAACCCCTTTCCCCTGTAATTTGAAATCACATTGTTCAACAAGTGATGAATACAAATCCCATGTTTTGCTAGCGGATACACGTTCTCAAGAGCCTTCCCTATAGACATTTGTCTGTCCGAAATAAAAGCCAGCCCCATATCATCAGCAATAAATTCTTTCAGTCGTCTCATAAACCATTCCCAAGCATGATCATTCTCAGAGTCTACTACCCCAAAAGCTATAGGGTACAAATTACAAGCACCCCCTTGAAATGGGTGCATGTACATCATACCTCCTACGGTGGTTGCCAAATTTCCATCTAAAGTAGTGGCAACCAATAGAACTCCTTTGAATTTATTCTTCAAGAATGTTCAATCAACAACAATAACACACCTCATGACTTTGTTAAAGCCTCTAATCGACTGACCAAATGCTAAAAAAAAGATAGAGAAAGCGACTAATGATGTCAGTCTCATAAGCGGAATGTGTTCCCGGATTGGTCTCTCACAGCATGTGCAAATACTTCGGTATTTTACCATAGCTTAGCTCTGGAATACCTCTGATGGCGCTGACTGAAAATTCACGAGAATCCCATGCCAAGGATTCAGAGATCTCACATGTGGGAACCGAAATCCACCTACTGGCAATAAATCGTAAAAAAGGAAACTTCGGGAAAAACCCTAAGTTTCCAGAGGAACCGGCTATCTGTAGAACCGCACAACGTAGATTAAGAAAACGATAAACTTAGAATTTAAAAGAGAATAAACGAAATTGAGAGCAAAGAGGTTCTTATTCCGAATCTGCATAAGAACTGGTACAAAGAGAGTAGCCAAAAAGTCCAAGAACGAAAAACCCTAGTTGAGACGCAGCTCGCTAACAGAAAACGGAAATATTCCTAAATGCTAATTTTGGCGGTTTTAGTCTTTCCATTTCGCCCGAAACCGAATATATCGGGAATTTTCCATTTCTGTCGATCCTTCCTTTTCTTCCGCGGAAATCTTCTATTTATCTTCAAACTTGCCTTTTATCTTCTGTCCGCGAGTAAACCACCAAAACGTTATCGTATCTTCGGGTTTGATTTCGTTAATATCGCGAGATGGGGTTTTATCGTGTTTTAGGACCTTTCGGGCCGTTTTACGATAAAAACCATTTTACGACTTTATACGAGACCGTTTCCTGATCCGATGCCGTTATTACGATCTTCTCGACGTTTTTTATTAAAAACGCGTTTTTTATAATCTTAACGAAAAATCTCGGATAAATCGTATAGTTTAGGCGATGTTCGGTGTCTTGCTTAACCGTTACCGTTTTATAAGATTTCTTCGAGTTCTTTTTGAGAAAGCGGAGTTTTACGGTTTTTCGCGGTTTTGTAAAACGATTTCTCGAGTTTTATAAAACAATCTTCGAGTTTTATAAAACGGCTTCTCGAGTTTTATAAAACGGCTTCTCGAGTTTTATAAAACGATCTTCGAGTTTTATAAAACGGCTTCTCGAGTTTTATAAAACGATCTTCAAGTTTCATAAATTGATCTTCGAGTTTTGTAAAATGGCTTCTCGAGTTTTATAAAACGATCTTCAAGTTTTATAAAACGGCTTCTCGAGTTTTATAAAACGGCCATGTCTTTATACCAAGATGACTGTGTATGATCTGATCATAGTTGAGAATGGATGATCTGATTCATAGATGATGGATCAGGTGTCGGATCTAACATGTTCAGTGAATGCATTGGATGGTAAGAAGAAAGCTGATCGGGCTTGATTGGGACATAGTTCCATGGCCGATTAGTTAAGTGTGAAGACTCATCAATTCTTAATCATGCGGGGTGGTTGGATGATTTGAGTTAGAATCTGGTGAGCTTTGTTAGTCCGGTATATGGACTTGGAGTCTTAGCCTATAAGGCTAAAAGGCTGTCGAATGATGCATGAGCCAAGAAGGGCCAAATGCATATCTTCTATCGTTGAAGACTTCACAAGGGTTACTTAAGTCTGTGGGGATGGTTGGTTGAATGACTAAGTACCTAGACGACCTGTTTAATGAAAGAACCAAGATAAGGGCCTTCAGTAAGATCATTGAGTAATCATGATCCAGTAGGAAAGGAAGATTAGTTCGAAACAATGGAGGACCGAGGAGCTAACCAGCTCCGTGGATGTGGCAAAGGTATGATCTAGCATTTACTTCTATAGATCTAGATAGAATGTTTTATAGGAATGGACCCTCAGATTTGTATGACTTGAACCATGTTAAGGATCGTTCTATAAGCCGCAAGGTGGTTAAGTGAACTAACCAAGGCATAGACGATTAGACCGGACAAGTGTTAGATTGGTNCGTCTAAGGTAGTCTTTAGCTAAGGTCTAAGATAGCCCTCGCCAAAAGGAGATATTATAAATAAAGGGCGAAAAATTTGGAGGTTCGGTCCGGAAGAGGACTGAGCAACGTGAGGCTTCGACCGTGGCCTGGAAGGCCGGATCGGGTCTTACAAGTTGGTATCAGAGCATGCTTGATCCTGATAAGGACCGTGTTCAAAGATTTTAAGTTTAAACCGATATTATTTCTGCAAACTAAGATGACTTGAAACCTTAGCTGCGATGAGCCTAGTGAGAGTTGAGGTAAGATTAGGTTTCATGCATGTGAACAGGGATGTTCCAAGATGAGCCATCTTAGCCAATATGCACTCTCCAAGGGCAAGACCCTGAAGACAAAAGGGTTACTTCATCTAGTTATTTGAAAGTAATAGACGGATTGGATAAGGGACGTAATGCAAGATCTTTGTAAGGGCGACCTGGACAAGGGAGGTAACATGGACCAGAGAGTGGCTTAGGTTGAAACAAACGTGCAGCACTCTACTGAGGTTAAGTGTTATACCTTGGTGGCCGTTCAAAACAAGTGAGCATACGTTATGTATCTTAGTGTGATGTGGATTGAGGTATATTATAAACACTCTTGTGAATGGTATGGGACATACATGGAAGTGTGCCACTTTGGAGAATGGTATGGGACGTTTTCCAAATGTGTATCAAACCGAGATCCTACTCAGCTAGGAGAGTTGACCAGGTTTGGTAGGCAATCGAGTCTGGTGAAGGACCAGGGTTGGCTTACTCGAACGAGTCCAAATGGGATCTAGTCATGATGGACTAAGATCTTCTGGGTATTGATCAGAGACAGGGTAATGCCTGCGGATCTGGCTTGGAAAGAATCGGGCCATCTTAGACTGTGATAAGGGAAGGTGCAGTTTGAGAGTGGGTGTTGACCCCTGATCAGGTTCCAAGGAATAAAACCTGCCTCCTTTTGTGTAGTGGTTTCAGCAGTCCGAACGAAACGGATTCTAGAGAGAGGTTGTGAGGCTTATATAGCCACAATCGCCACTATGGAGATGGTTGAGGGGTGGTAACCCAGACGGGATTCCGCTGGTCAGTGAGTTTGATGATGTGTTCGGGCGCTGCAGGGCATTACCCCTGACAGGGCGGAGCCGTTCATAATAGAACTGAACCAGGGACGGCCCCAATGTCTAAAAGTCCATAAGCCGCATAGCTACTGCCGAGATGGCCGAGCTAAGGACCAGGGTCGGTATACAATCGAGTCCGGAATGGGACCATGGTTGGCTTACACGATTGAGTCCAAGTAACAACCAAGTCGGAGATTGACCAAGGGTTAGGATAAAGACGATCAAGTTCAGTGAGGGACAAGGATCGCATTACAACCAAGTCGGAGTTTTGACCTATGGTTGGGGTGAGACGGTTGAGTCCCATGGTGGACCAGAACCGCAGTATGATCAAGTCCGATAGGGAATGAGGATCAGGACACGACGTACTCGAAGATGGACCTATGGTCGGAAAGCACGGTCGAGTCCTTGAGTGGGCCAGGACTAGAATATGATCACATCCTGAATGGACCGGGATCGAAATATGAGAGAGTCCGGTGATGGACCGAAGTCAAGTTGAGACGGTTTAGTCTAGTATGGATTAAGATCACAATATGACCAAGTTGTGGTTTGTTGGAAAGACTACACGTTGGCATCACTTATACAAGGGTTAATGGATCCTTGATTATGGTTGAGTAGCCAAGTAAGGACGCCATAAGCAAAAACAAAAATAACAGACGAACCACTTGATAAGATTTTGGTTAAATCTCTATCAAGTGGGGGAGACTTGTTAGTAGGTTGATCAAGGATGTGATCAGTAAGATAGAAACGAGAATGAAGGCTGAATGCCCAGAGTGGTATGGTCAGTTCAGTAAGGAAGATACACTTGGACCGGATTCGAGGACGAATCCCTATTAAGTGGGGAAGACTTGTCATGTCCCCGATCCTGGCTAGGATCGTCTAGATAGACCATGGTACGAGGAGACGCACCAGTCAGGTCATATGACCTAAAGAAAAGCATATCATGGTCCAGAAATGTGGTTAAGTACATCAGGGAGCTGATACTTAGCCAAATAAGGAAGAAAAGGGAGTAAAAAGAGCTACACGAGTAAAAGGGTAGCTGGACGAGGTGTAGAGACAGCTCGACCTAGCTAAGGGGAGCTCGGGGAATCTCAGCCCAGCTCGGTCTACCTACACACTCATTGGTCAGCTCACACCAGCTGAACAGTCATGATTCTATTCCTGAAACTTGACATAAGGCCAAGACGTTTAATAGAAATGAGACTGCTTTGATCCATATCATGAGAATAGATCATGAACAAGCTGTGATGAAGTGAATGATCAGAATAGATCAATTTAAAGCTTAGCCGTGGTCAAGTAATGGACCAAAGGACTTAGACAGAGAAGAAGATGAAGATAGGCAAGCTGGACGAGTAATACGGCAGCTTGGTGAAGTGTTCGGGAATCTCGATCAGCTGAACGAGGTAAGACTCAACTCTGGCCAGATCACACTGAGTAGAGTCAGCTCCCTGAGCTGTACTACTAGCTCACTTAGCTGGACCTGCTGGGGATCAGCTCATCCTTGCTGTACTGAGTGTTTGGGTTTTGGGCCGTTGGGTCAAGTCTGGGCGGTTACCGGGCCGGTTTGTATGCCTGGGATGGCTATGGGCCGATGGGCTGTTGTGGTCGGGCCATGGGATTGGTTAACTAGTTTGGGCTTGGGTCTGATATGTCTAGAAGTGGATGGACGTGCCTAGATGTGTCTGGAAACTTCCACGATCCAACAGATGCGATCTGGACCGTTGATTGTAATCGATGGCCAAGATCTGGTCCGAAAAGATGCTTGGAAGAGATGTGTCCTTTTGGACATTGCCTTTGGTTTCCTTTATATAGGAGGGCCGACCAGAGATCCAATCATTCAGTCTTAGACAATGGAGACACGTCCTAAAGAGATCCCCCAATGATAAACGAGGATCCAAGCCATAAGAACAGGATCTGAGATCCAAGCCATAAGGGCACGATCCGGGTTCATGGTTAGTTTGGCTTAAGCCATATGAGGCCATGGGTTATAGAAGTCATTAGGGCCTAGGGGAAGACCTATTCCTTAAGGTAAATAGGCACAACGGACCAAGGGTCCAAGGGATGCGTCCAAAGGGTGCCATCAAGGGGTGCCATCAAGGGATGCCACCAAGGGGTGCCATCAAGGGATGCCACCAAGGGGTGCCATCAACGGATCCCACCAAGGGGTGCCAACAAGGGAAGCCACCAATGGGTGCCATCAAGGGATGTCACCAAGGATTGTCATCCAAGGGATGCGAGTGTACCGTGATCCAAAGGACGGGAGTACATTGTGATCCAAGAGGTACGAACGTGTCGTTATCCCAGAGGTACAAATGTGTCGTGAACCAACGGGTACGAAGTATCATAACCCAAGGGGTGTGAACGGGTCGTGAACCAAGGGGTGCGAACGTGTCGGGACCGAAATGGTACAAACAGTTCGGGACCGAAAGGGTACGAATAGTTCGGATCCGAAAGGGTGCGAATGGTTCTGGTCCGAAGGGTGCGAATGGTTCGGGACCGAAAGGGTGCGAATGGTTCGGGTCCGAAAGGGTGCGAAGGGTTCGGGTCCGAAAGGGTGCGAATTGTTCGGGTCCGAAAGGGTACGAATGGTTCAGGTCCGAAAGGGTGCAAATGCATCGTGTCCAAAAGGGTGGGAATGGTTCATGTTCGAAAGGGTACGAATCATTCATGACGCCACTTGCGTTGTGTAGGGCGTGGACTTACATAGTGGGAATTGGTTGTTAGTTGAGTCAATGCTTGATATAAGGGGTGATGGTCTATCTTGAATAGTGTTGAGTTCATTAACCATAGGCAATGGTTTGAGGGTCAAACACTAATAAGATTTGGGTCATGTCTTTATACCAAGATGACTGTGTATGATCTGATCATAGTTGAGAATGGATGATCTGTTTCATAGATGATGGATCAGGTGTCGGATCTAACATGTTCAGTGAATGCATTGGATGGTAAGAAGAAGGCTGATCGGGCCTTATTGGGACATAGTTCCATGGCCGATTAGTTAAGTGTTAAGACTAATCAATTCTTAGTCATGCGGGGTGGTTGGATGATTTGACTTAGAATCTGGTGAGCTTTGTTAGTCCGGTATATGGACTTGGAGTCTTAGCCTATAAGGCTAAAAGGCTGTCGAATGATGCATGAGCCAAGAAGGGCCAAATGCATATCTTCTATCGTTGAAGACTTCTCAAGGGTTACTTAAGTCTTTGGGGATGGTTGGTTGAATGACTAAGTACCTAGACGACCTGTTTAATGAAAGAACCAAGATAAGGGCCTTCAGTAAGATCATTGAGTAATCATGATCCAGTAGGAAAGGAAGATTAGTTCGAAACAATGGAGGACCAAGGAGCTAACCAGCTCCGTGGATGTGGCAAAGGTATGATCTAGCATTTACTTCTATAGATCTAGATAGAATGTTTTATAGGAATGGACCCTCAGATTTGTATGACTTGAACCATGTTAAGGATCGTTCTATAAGCCGCAAGGTGGTTAAGTGAACTAACCAAGGCATAGACGATTAGACCGGACAAGTGTTAGATTGGTNCGTCTAAGGTAGTCTTTAGCTAAGGTCTAAGATAGCCCTCGCCAAAAGGAGATATTATAAATAAAGGGCGAAAAATTTGGAGGTTCGGTCCGGAAGAGGACTGAGCAACGTGAGGCTTCGACCGTGGCCTGGAAGGCCGGATCGGGTCTTACAAGTTGGTATCAGAGCATGCTTGATCCTGATAAGGACCGTGTTCAAATATTTTAAGTTTAAACCTATATTATTTCTGCAAACTAAAATGACTTGAAACCTTAGCTGCGGTGAGCCTAGTGAGAGTTGAGGTAAGATTGGGCTTCATGCTTGTGAACAGGGATGTTCCAAGATGAGCAATCTTAGCCAATATGCACTCTCCAAGGGCAAGACCCTGAAGACAAAAGGGTTACTTCATCTAGTTATTTGAAAGTAATAGACGGATTGGATAAGGGACGTAATGCAAGATCTTTGTAAGGACGACCTGGACAAGGGAGGTAACATGGACCAGAGAGTGGCTTAGGTTGAGATAAACGTGCAGTACTCTACTGAGGTTAAGTGTTATACCTTGGTGGCCGTTCAAAACAAGTGAGCATACGTTATGTATCTTAGTGTGATGTGGATTGAGGTATATTATAAACACTCTTGTGAATGGTATGGGACATTCATGGAAGTGTGCTACTTTAGAGAATGGTATGGGACGTTTTCCAAATGTGTATCAAACCGAGATCCTACTCAGCTAGGAGAGTGGACCAGGTTTGGTAGGCAATCGAGTCCGGTGAAGGAACAAGGTTGGCTTACTCGAACGAGTCCAAATGGGATCTAGTCAGGATGGACTAAGATATTCTGGGTATTGATCAGAGACAAGGTAATGCCTGCAGATCTGGCTTGGAAAGAATCGGGCCACCTTAGACTGTGATCAGGGAAGGTGCAGTTTGAGAGTGGGTGTTGACCCCTGATCAGGTTCAGCAGTCCGAGCGGAACGAATGCTAGAGAGAGGTTGTGATGCTTATATAGCCACAATCGCCACTAAGGAGATGGTTGAGAGGTTGTAGCCCAGACGGGATTCCGCTGGTCAGTGAGTTTGATGATGTGTTCGGGCGCTACAGGGCATTCCCCCTGATAGGGCGGAGCCGTTCATAATAGAACTGGAACCAGGGACGGCCCCAATGTCTAAATGTCCATAAGCCGCATAGCTACTGCCGAGATGGCCGAGCTAAGGACCAGGGTCGGTATACAATCGAGTTCGGAATGGGACCAGGGTTGGCTTACGCGATCGAGTCCAAGTAACAACCAAGTCGGAGATTGACCTAGGGTTGGGATAAAGACGATCAATTTCAGTGAGGGACAAGGATCGCATTACAACCAAGTCAGAGTTTTGACCTATTGTTGGGGTGAGACGGTTGAGTCCCATGGTGGACCAGAACCGCAGTATGATCAAGTCCGATAGGGAACGAGGATTAGGACACGACCTACTCGGAGATGGACCTATGGTCAGAAAGCACGGTCGAGTCCTTGAGTGGGCCAGGACTAGAATATGATCACGTCCTGAATGGACCATGATCGAAATATGAGAGAGTCCGGTGATTGACCGAAGTCAAGTTGAGACGGTTTAGTCTAGTATGGATTAAGATCGCAATATGACCAAGTTGTGGTTTGTTGGAAAGACCACAAGTTGGCATCACTTATACAAGGGATGATGGATCCTTGACTATGGTTGAGTAGCCAAGGAAGGATGCCATAAGCAAAAAAAAAAAAAAAAAAAACAGACGAACCACTTGATAAGATTTTGGTTAAATCTCTATCAAGTGGGGGAGACTTGTTAGAAGGTTGATCAAGGACGTGATCAGTAAGATAGAAACGAGAATGAAGGCTGAATACCCAGAGTGGTATGGTCAGTTCAGTAAGGAAGATACACTTGGACCGGATTCGAGGACGAATCCTTATTAAGTGGGGGAGACTTGTCATGTCCCCGATCCTGGCTAGGATCGTCTAGATAGACCATGGTACGAGGAGACGCACCAGTCAGGTCATATGACCTAAAGAAAAGCATATCATGGTTCAGAAATGTGGTTAAGTACATCAGGGAGCTGATGCTTAGCCAAATAAGGAAGAAAAGGGAGTAAAAAGAGCTACACGAGTAAAAGGGTAGCTGGACGAGGTGTAGAGACAGCTCGACCTAGCTAAGGGGAGCTCGGAAATCTCAGTCCAGCTCGATCTACCTACACACTCATTGGTCAGCTCACACCAGCTGTACTGTCATGTTTTCATTCCTCAAAACTTGACATAAGGCCAACACGTTTAATAGAAACGAGACTGCTTTGATCCATATCATGAGAATAGATCATGAACAAGCTGTGATGAAGTGAATGATCAGAATAGATCATGGTAAATCTTAGCCTTGGTCAAGGAATGGACCAAAGGACTTAGACAGAGAAGAAGATGAAGATAGTTAAGCTGGACGAGTAATACGGCAGCTTGGTGAAGTGTTCGGGAAGCTCGATCAGCTGAACGAGGTAAGACTCAAATCTGGCAAGATCACACTGAGTAGAGTCAGCTCCCTGAGCTGGACTACTAACTCACTTAGCTGGACCAGCTGGGGATCAGCTCATCTTAGCTAGACTGAGTGTTTGGGTTTTGGGCCTTTTGGTCAAGTCTGGGCGGTTACCGGGCCGGTTGGCATGCCAGGGCTGGCTATGGGTCGATGGGCTGTTGTGGTCGGGCCATGGGCTTGGTTAACTAGTTTGGGCTTGGGTCTGATATGTCTAGAAGTGGATGGACGTGCCTAGATGTGGATGGAAACTTCCAAGATCCAACAGATGCGATCTGGACCGTTGATTGTAATTGATGGCCAAGATCTGGTCCGAAAAGATGCTTGGAAGAGATGTGTCCTTTTGGACCTGGCCTTTGGTTTCCTATATATAGGAGGGCCGACCAGAGATCAAATCATTCAGTCTTAGACAATGAACACACGTCCTAAAGAGATCCCCCAATGATAAATGAGGATCCAAGCCATAAGAACAGGATCCGAGATCCAAGCCATAAGGGCACGATCCGGGTTCATGGTTAGTATGGCTTGAGCCATATGAGGCCATGGCTTATAGAAGTCATTAGGGCCTAGGGGAATACCTATTCCTTAAGGGAAATAGGCACAAGGGACCAAGGGTCCAAAGGATGCCACCAAAGGGTGCCATCAAGGGATGCCACCAAAGGGTGCCATCAAGGGATGCCACTAAAGGGTGCCATCAAGGGATGCCACCAAAGGGTGCCATCAAGGGATGCCACCAAAGGGTGCCATCAAGGGATGCTACCAAAGGGTGCCATCAAGGGATGCCAAGGGATGCCACCAAAAGGTGCCATCAAGGGATGCCACCAAAGGTTGCCATCAAGGGATGCCACCAAGGGGTGCCATCAAGGGATGCCACCAAGGGGTGCCATCAAGGGATGCCACCAATGGGTGCCATCAAGGGATGCCACCAAGGGGTGCCATCAAGGGATGCCATCAAGGGATGCCACCAAGGGGTGCCATCAAGGGATGCCACCAATGGGTGCCATCAAGGGATGTCACCAAGGATTGTAATCCAAGGGATGCGAGTGTATCGTGATCCAAAGGACCCGAGTACATCGTGATCCAAGATGTACAAACGTGTCGTGATCCTAGGGGTATGAATGTGTTGTGAGCCAACGGGTACGAACGTATCATAACCCAAGGGGTGTGAACGGGTCGTGAACCAAGGGTGCGAACGTGTCGGGACCGAAAGGGTACGAACAGTTCGGAACCGAAAGGGTACAAACAATTCGGGACCGAAAGGGCACAAATGGTTTGGGTTCGAAAGGGTGCGAATGGTTTGGGTTCGAAAGGGTGCGAATGGTTCGGATCAAAAATGGTGCGAATGGTTTGGGTCCGAAAGGGTGTGAATGGTTCGGGACCGAAAGGGTGCGAACGGTTCGGGTCCGAAAGGGTGCGAAGGGTTCTGGTCCGAAAGGGTGCGAATGGTTCGGGTCCGAAAGGGTACGAATGGTTCGGGTCGGAAAGGGTGCAAATGAATCGTGTCTAATGTTAGTTTTTAAGAGATCTAGCAACTCTGGTTGTGTGTGTGAGAGAGTATAAAACGAGTTCGATGTTTGTTTGGTGAAGAAAGAAATCTGATGACTAAACAAGTATGAACTATGATCAGAAACAAGAGTCTTTGAGAGATTTAAGAGTGTATGAGTTTAAGAGTTTAAGAAAGGGATAGTCTACTGATCAAGAACACACTGTTTTTATTTCTGAAGGAGGAGAGGCAATGCCTCCTCACTCTCTTAACTTTTACAACTCGTCCACAATGGCTTTATATAGCATTTTACACTTTGGAACTCATTAAACCTACATCTAATGGTTCCTATTAACTTAAGAAGATGGATGGCTGAGATGGGAGAGGACTGGTCTTGGTGTGTGCTGGTGCAAGAACATTTCTCCGCACCTGACTTAGGATGCACAAGATCACTCCATTTGAATTTGATGGATCAGATCATATGCAAGTGTAAAGCTCCACCTTTTGCTTTTGCTTTCCCTTTTGCTTTTGGTGCATTATGAACCTGATCCTCTTTGTGTCCAGGTTCATAACCTTCCTTTACAGCCTGTCTTACTCAGGCAGAACCATGGTTAACTTTAGGCACCTTCCAAGACACTTCCTTAGCGCCAAAGCTACCTTTTCAAACTCTCTTCACTTTGTAACTTCACCAGCACGTCACCATTTGCCTTGTGCACAAAGATACAATCTCAGATGATGTTCCTGAGAGTCAACATCATCCCAAAGCTTGCTCACATCAATTTATAAAGATTGGAGTTTTAAGCATCTTAGGGCAACATTGGTCTTGTACGGATCCGTACGGCCCGAGTACATCCGTACGTACCAAATCCGTACAAGCCCTAACCTTAAGTTTTCACACTACTCCATCTCCTCCCAAATGGTGTCAAGTCACTCCTTGACTTGACCCTAACCTTGCACCAGCCTTAGATCACTCCTTGACCTTCTTAGATACTCCTAAAGCTCTTCTATAGCTTCCCGGAGATCAAACCCTAATCTTGCACAAGACCTTTGCTTCATCCAATCTCATCTCAATACCATTTCTCTTCTTCAAGTTAACACTCCCCCTCAAGCTTGACTCTAGTGATCCTAAGTCAAGCATGGAACCTTGAAAAACTCCCTCATTAAAAACCTTATGAGAGAAAACCATCCTTAGAGATAAAACCCTCATAAGGAAAAGAGTAGAGTCTTACAAGGCCTAGGGATTGGCCAGTGGGTCTTTGTGTTCTCATCAGTGTGATGGACACACAAAGACCCTGGATCATGGCCCTCATGTGATGTTTTAGAAGCACAACACCAACACCATGTGTGCTTCCTCCATACTGATTTTGGTCTCTCCCCCTTTCACCTAACCATCTTGTTAGGTTAAGGCCTCGGACTACCAGATCACACTCCACATACAAGTCTTATGTGAGTCGTGGTTGCTTCTTCTTCTAGGATAACCACCATGCTTCTGGAACTATGTGAGAACTCATCACCAACTCTCCAACCACCTCAACACTTGAAGCCGCATTGGAGATTGCTTCTTCCTTCTCTACATTGCTTCCTAAACCATGGTTGCTTCTCCTCTTGAATAACACCAAGTTCTAGGATCCCAAGAAGCTTCTCAACACTCCCCCTCAAGCTAGACCATGTGGAACAAGTCTAGCTTGAACGGAATAGCTTCTTGATCCTTAATCTTCATCACTCCATTGCTGCATCTCTTCTGATCTCACCACCTTCTTGGAATACTTGTGGAACCCTCAGCTAACTCTTCAACCACCTCACTTCTAGAAGCCGCATTGATAGAGTAACCTTCATATTCTCACAAGCCAAGACTGCTCTGAAAAATCTCTTGCCTAGACACGCCACTGCCTAGACCCGGCTGGCTTCTTCAGTGTGCATGCAATGGACCTCATGAACCGCCTTATAGCTCACTTAATCCCCTCCTCAAGTTTGGATTGAGACTTGAGAGCCAAGCTTGAAAGTGAGCTTAAGTGAGACCTTCACAATAGTGGCGCCTCTCTTCTTTAGTAACCATTCTCCATTGCCTTCAACAATGGGCAAAGTCTTCCTCTTCTACATGGATGGATGGTGAACAAAGAGCACTTCTTGTGAACCTGAAACATCACTCAAACTCCAGCAAAGATAAGACACAATAGCATTGTGATCATCTCTTGATTTATCATCAAGTTTTGATCACCAATGTCTCTAGCTTCACACTAAACAGAAACAAGCATTAGCAAGCTCTTATCTATGTAAGCAAACTCTCTAAATACAAGCATGTTCCCTTCAAGATACAATGCAAGCTACTTAGGCAATTTTTCCACGTTCCTTAACTCAGCATCTAGACATGAATCTAATGCTTCAATGTAAGGCAACACTATGATAGAATGCATTAACTTTAAATTGGTTTTCAATCCATGTATGCAAGCAGTTTCAATCAAACACATTCTTCACTACAAGGAATGGAGCTAATCACTTCTATCATCACACATATCAGACAATGACATGCTTTAGGTCGGATTCAAGTTCAAGAGCAACCAGATTCAGATACACTATCTTATTATCCTAGTTTTCTTAACTTAATCTGGAGCATTCATTTTAAGTTTTCAATCAGCAAATCAATACACATTAAGCAACAAGAACTAAACTTTTTCATTTAGCAATCTCTATTCAATCCTTAAGTTCTCATCACACCACACAATCACATTCAGTTCATAACACAAGCGCAATAAACATTTAGTTTAAGAATCGCTCACTCTCAAGGAACCAGGTTGGTCCTTGTACTTGTAATGGATCCGGCCATGGCTAGCTGAGGTTTTGAGCTTGGATTGTCACCCATCTCGTTCTCCTTCAGTTCATGACCCACTATCTTGTACCACCAACTCAAAGACCCCTCCTTTCTTCAAGACTTCGCAGCACCAGCTCCTTGATAACTTCTCTTGTACCCGGATGAACAAGAACAGCTTGGACAAGGTGTTTTGAAAGAGGGTAGCTAATCCTCTCCATCCACCTTTGCTTCCAACGGATCTCTTCACTTGGACTGGTCAGGATAGCTTGATATAACAGGAGAACACACCATCTTGAGCTTCAGACCTCTTCTTCTTCAAGAGACTAGAACCAGATGCACATGTCTTTGCGGTTTGATTTTGAGTTGAGGAGAGAGCTCTAATCATGCGGAAGCTTCAAGCTCCGGTTCTAATGAACCTGGCTCTGATACCATGTTATTTTTTAAGAGATCTAGCAACTCTGGTTGTGTGTGTGAGAGAGTATAAAACGAGTTTGATGTTTGTTTGGTGAAGAAAGAAATCTGATGACTAAACAAGTATGAACTATGATCTGAAACAAGAGTTTTTGAGAGATTTAAGAGTGTATAAGTTTAAGAGTTTAAGAAAGGGATAGTCTAAAGAGAATCTGATCAAGAACACACTGTTTTTATTTTTCAAGGAGGAGAGGCAATGCCTCCTCACTCTCTTAACTTTTACAACTCGTCCACAATGGCTTTATATAGCATTTTACACTTTGGAACTCATTAAACCTACATCTAATGGTTCCTATTAACTTAAGAAGATGGATGGCTGAGATGGGAGAGGACTGGTCTTGGTGTGTGCTGGTGCAAGAACATTTCTCCGCACCTGACTTAGGATGCACAAGATCACTCCATTTGAATTTGATGGATCAGATCATATGCAAGTGTAAAGCTCCACCTTTTGCTTTTGCTTTCCCTTTTGCTTTTGGTGCATTATGAACCTGATCCTCTTTGTGTCCAGGTTCATAACCTTCCTTTACAGCCTGTCTTACTCAGGCAGAACCATGGTTAGCTTTAGGCACCTTCCAAGACACTTCCTTAGAGCATGCCCATTAGGGGTTTTAAAGGGAGGTTCACACGTTTTTCGAGGGGAAAAGTGGTGAACCCGGCGCGCGTGGGTTCGTCGTGGTGAACCCGGTTCGTCACGGGTTCGCCACGTGGCGAGCCGTGATTCGCCGAAATTTTTTTTTTTTTGAAAAAGTAATAAAAAAAAAAAAAAAAAATTCCACCTGGCGAACTCTACCTCGGTTTTACTAATGCAGATGCCCTTAGCGCCAAAGCTACCATTTCAAACTCTCTTCACTTTGTGACTTCACCAGCACGTCACCACTTGCCTTGTGCACCAAGATACAATCTCATATGATGTTCGTGAGAGTAAACATCATCCCAAAGCTTGCTCACATCAATTTATAAAGATTGGAGTTTTAAGCATCTTAGGGCAACATTGGTCTTGTACGGATCCGTACGACCCGAGTACATCCGTCCGTACCAAATCCATACAAGCCCTAACCTTAAGTTTTCACACTACTCCATCTCCTCCCAAATGGTGTCAAGTCACTCCTTGACTTGACCCTAACCTTGCACCAGCCTTAGATCACTCCTTGACCTTATTAGATACTCCTAAAGCTCTTTTATAGCTTCCCGGAGATCAAACCCTAATCTTGCACAAGACCTTTGCTTCATCCAATCTCATCTCAATACCATTTCTCTTCTTCAAGTTAACATCCAAAAGGGTGGGAATGGTTCGCGTTCGAAAGGGTACGAATCATTCATGACGCCACTTGCGTTGTGTAGGGGGTGGACTTACATAGTGGCAATTGGTTGTTAGTTGAGTAAATTCTTGATATAAGGGGTGAGTGTCTATCTTGAATAGTGTTGAGTTCATTAACCATAGGCAATGGTTTGAGGGTCAAACACTAATAAGATTGGGGTCATGTCTCTATACCAAGATGACTGTGTATGATCTGATCATAGTTGAGAATGGATGATCTGATTCATAGATGATGGATCAGGTGTCGGATCTAACATGTTCAGTGAATGCATTGGATGGTAAGAAGAAAGCTGATCGGGCTTGATTGGGACATAGTTCCATGGCCGATTAGTTAAGTGTGAAGACTCATCAATTCTTAGTCATGCGGGGTGGTTGGATGATTTGACTTAGAATCTGGTGAGCTTTGTTAGTCCGGTATATGGACTTGGAGTCTTAGCCTATAAGGCTAAAAGGCTGTCGAATGATGCATGAGCCAAGAAGGGCCAAATGCATATCTTCTATCGTTGAAGACTTCTCAAGGGTTACTTAAGGTTGTGGGGATGGTTGGTTGAATGACTAAGTACCTAGGGGAGCTGTTTAATGCAAGAACCAAGATAAGGGCCTTCAGTAAGATCATTGAGTAATCATGATCCAGTAGGAAAGGAAGATTAGTTCGAAACAATGGAGGACCGATGAGCTAACCAGCTCCGTGGATGTGGCAAAGGTATGATCTAGCATTTACTTATATAGATCTAGATAGAATGGTTTATAGGAATGGACCCTCAGATTTGTATGACTTGAACCGTGTTAAGCATCGTTCTATAAGCCGCAAGGTGGTTAAGTGAACTAACCAAGGCATAGACGATTAGACCGGACAAGTGTTAGATTGGTTTTAGACCGATGGCTAATAGAGAATATTCCGCTGCGTAACTGTTGAAATGATCTAAGCTAGGAAACAACTAAGGTAGTCTTTATCTAAGGTCTAAGATAGCCCTCGCCAAAAGGCGATATTATAAATAAAGGGCGAAAATTTTGGAGGTTCGGTCCGGAAGAGGACTGAGCAACATGAGGCTTCGACCGTGGCCTGGAAGGCGGATCGGGTCTTACACTTCCACAGTACGTGAATCAATGGGCATCTCATTAAGATCAATGTCGATCTTATTTGGATTATCTTTCTTCAGTTTATAGGAGACACATAACCGAGTTGACTGATGCTTCTTACAAACCCTAGAAAGTTGTGCACTTGGCGTGAGTTTCCGATGACCACCGGTGGACACTCTGATGTGTCCATCAACCCAATAGGTATGTAACTTAACTCCAAATCAGCATCCTTATCTTCGAAACCAAAATCCTCTATAACAACTTTCTGTAACTCTTCCAGAGAGGACTTCAATTGCAAAGCAAATAACCTTCCCTCTTTCTTTTCATCAACAGAAAACCTCCAACCTGAAGCTAGAACTGATTCACAAACACCACATGAAGCATAAACATGAATCATGGTAGAAACAAGGTAAAGACTGTAAAAATATTGGGGAGAATGGAGAAGAGGCGTGAGAAGAACGTGACAATAACCGTGAGAATATTTTCCAAAGATTTTCCTTTTTAGAAAACGTTTTGCCCTTTGAATTTTCTTTTTTTTTAAAAAAAAAAAAATTGAATTTTAATTATGGAAACCGAATATTTCCTAATATATTCTTGCTATATTTTCGGATCTAATAATACTTATCCGTAGAATTCAGATTCTACTAAAGGTAGAACTGTGTTAAGAGATATGAAATCAGTTTCTACATGTATTAGAACGTTGTGACAATGTAGATTTCGATTTCTACTAGTTTTAGATTTAAGTAAGAATTTAGATTTCATTTTCTACTTTTATTAGAACTCTATGATAAGAGTGGAATGTGTATTCCAAACTATTTTAGACTCGTGTTATCTCCGTAGAAAACATATTCTGCAGTTCGTAGAAATAGTGAAAAAAGTTGATTTCGTATTCTAACCCGTAGTATACGGATTCTAATTTCGGTAGAATAATATATGAAATTATTTACACATTTTTAAAACCGGAAAAAAATATCACTATATAGATATGAGGGTTTCATCATTATCTACTATTTTATTTTATTTTTTTTGCTTCATAAATCTATTTTATTTAATAATTTCGGAAATAAATAAAGGGCAGTTAGAGTCAAAATTGGTACAAAATATAATTTAGACTAAAGGGACAATGTCCTAACCTATTTGGTTTAAAAAAAACAGTTTCCCCTAAAAACAAACCCATAAGCCAAACCCTCAATGATTTGTTTGTTTCTGAATATGGTTGCATCATCCCCTTCTCCTTTAAAACATTTTTTCCTCGAATCCGTCATAACAGAGAACCGGTGGCCGTGAGAGTTATCCCACGTTGTAAGGCTATGGTCTGCCTTTAAAGAATGAACTCCTAGTAAAAACATTACGAAAGAACAATGAGCTGTCTCGGTTTCAGATGGGATGACCTCTTGGCTTCTCGTAGAATTGTTTTTTTCTTTATAAGGTGGAAAGATGATAATAATGGATGAAAGAAGTGAACACCGAACCCTCAATTGTTCTCTAATACCACTTGACGAAATCCTAACCAAGGTTTTGATGACTTGGTTCAGATTCTTCCAAGACCTTTTCACTCCAAGGTGGTAATGGGATAATCCTAAGCTTCTTGTTCACATGAACATCCAACAAAAAGTACATGAAACCCAATGCCTGGTGTTAGCAACGCTTCTTCAGAAGATAGGCGGTGGAAACTCCGAATGATTGTCAGTGTAAAACCAATGAAAAGTGTAAGAACACGACACCTGATCTATTTATACACCTCACAACACACTTTGGTGAGAATAATAACACAAGAGCTTGCATAATAACCCTTGGTACACCGGTTTGATTCTCAGATGCTACACACTAAGAGATCAAAATGTTCCAAAGGAACAAAGAGTCTCTTTGTTTATCCTTTTTTATGTCTCTTTGGTTATCATTTTTTTCCAATGGACGTTGTTGCTTTCGCTGCCACAATTCTAAGTTAAACGGGTCACAGTCAAGTAAACATTAACATTATTGACCGAAAGAATTTAGATGTGGTAGTCTTAAATGGGACAATATCAAGTAAGTAAGCATAGTATCTGGATACAGGTTGTCCAAATCGACTATATCATCATATTGTATTTGATGAATCCTTGATCCAATTAGAGTTCATTAATTGAATTCACTTAAAAATCTAATGTATATATATTGTGAATGTGATAACTAAAAGTATATATGATTTTTTGCCTCAACATTGGACGAAAATCTATATTATAATAGGAGAGTTTATTCTCTCATTGAGGTGTCTATATTGGCAGATTTTGGGCCACACATATAAATTTTTTTAAAGTATGTATCAATGAAAACAAACAGATGGGTCTTGATCGGAATCTGCAAACCGATCAACCCACGAACCTGGATTCCTGAAAACAAACACATGGGTCGATCATAAAAAAGGTGTAAGCTTTGAAGTAGATATCAAAATCCCATAAGAGAGAGAGAGAGAGAGAGAGAGAGAGAGAGAGAGAGAGAGAGAGAATCTGATATGTTACCGCAGTTTAAGGAAAGGGAGAAAAGAGACTGAAATCTATGAGACTGGAGAAAATCAAAATTTTAATAAGAGGGTGTGAGATCCTCTCCTCTTATTTTTGTTTTCCTTAAAAGAAAATATTTTATTATTTTTACTTTAGAAATGGCCAAAAAATAGAGGATGGAGTTTGTGGAAGAAGAGACAACAAAATTGGGAAGAGAAGTTCTTTCTTACGTTTTTTCATATGGAATGTTTGTTTTGCTTAAAGACGATAACATTTTTGTCTTTTTGTTACATATCTTGATTTATTCCCTACAATACTTTTTTGGAAATTATTTCCATCTACTTCTAACAAATTCAAATTTTCTCTATTACAAATTCTGAAACCGAGTTATCAGCCAAAGATTAATGACAACATGGAAAACAAACCAAAGTGTGGTAAACAAATATCTCGGCAATCACACTTTAGAACAATTATCGTCTCCCAATCTCACAAACAAAAACACTAAATATCGACATGAATCGAAGGTCATCGTTACAAGAATCTTGTCGAGGTATAAGAAATCAAAATTTCTCATATTCAGAGAAATAAGTCGGACTAGAGGTTGCTAAATTTAAAGCACAAACTTTTTAAACCCATTTTTTTTTGTCAGAACCCATTATGAAAGATCAAGTGATGGTCGAGTTTGAGACGTTCCGAAGAGCCGTTCGATCCGACCGGGTCTGATTTACATGGGAAAGGAGGACACCTTTAATTCTCGCCTTCTTTGCTAGATGGTCTGCATGCAAATTACTTGTTATGGGGATATAAGAGATGATGAAGCCCGAAAAACCATCTTGTAGGAGACGGAATGAGACTAACTATGAAGCAAAAGCTGGCCAGTCGATTGGGTTCACAATCATGTCAACCAAGTCGGAGCAATCTGTTTGTACATGTGTTGTGGTTACTAACAACACACGTAGGAAAGACATCGCCCAAATGAGCCCTTCCATCTCCGCGTGAAGCGCCGAAATACTTTGTCTACACCCTTGAAGTCCAAAATGTTCGATCCCCATTTGATCCCTATAGGTCCATCCGAGTCCACTAACCAAACTATGTTTGATCCATGAGGCATCAATTTGGCAGGTTGGGATCTGAGTGTCCGTGGGTGACAACGAACTGATATGTGGGAGAGGTGGTACATCCTCTTCCGCTTCTTCCTCATCTAGATTTGCAGCTCTCCAACAATCTGCTTCTATCTTAGCTAACTGAAGAGTGTCAATAGGTGAGACTTCTTTCCCATTGAAAACTGTATAATTCCTTGCCTTCCAGATAAACCATATGATCCATGGGAAGGTTTCAATAAGTGGTTCCAAATACGCCACATCTTTTCTACTCCAAAAGAAATCTATGTTTTAATAAACATACGTACTCGGGAAGTAACCCAGGTGGGACAGATAGTCCGATAAAGCCCACACCTGCAATGAGGGGGGGAACTCAAAAAGGAGGTGGTTTATGGTCTCCTCTTGGAAACCGCATCTTGGACAAGTCTTATCGGTGCCTAGATGTCGAAAAGCTAGTCTTTTTGTAGTCGCGATACAACCTTTGATCGCTTGCCACAAAAAGTGTTTCATCTTCCCTAGTTCTCTAACCTTCTAAACATGGCTTTGTAAACCAGTGATGCTTGGTTGAGTAAACTTGTCAAGGTCACTACTAGGTTTATTTTTCCGTAGCCGGTCATATCCAGATTTAACTGAGTTCATGCATAACCATCCATGGACCCATATTGCTAGGTCTCAACCCGAGTATAAAATGTATATCCTCTATGGAAATAGTCTTGTAAGAGAGGAATATCCCAATCCCTTGTATCTCGCCTAATAAGGGAGTGAAGAAAGAGTTTTGGGTGTTGGAGGGTCACCCGCTCTGAAGGTCTCGGAGGACGGGCGACAATATCTGGGATCCACGGTTCGGTCCATACTCTGGTATTAAGACCTGCTCCAATAGTTTTCCGTAAGCCGAATTTTTAGGAGCGGTCTTGCTGCCATCATGGTTCTCCAAGCATATGATGGGGAGTAAACCTTTTTGTCTTCCAAGGGACAAGATCGATTGTAATATCTTCCTCTAAGGACTCGAGCGAGAAGTGAGCTTGGGAATTGAATCAGCCTCCATGATTGCTTTGCTAATAAAGCCACATTAAATTCATGAAGGTCTAGAAACCCAAGCCCACCCTGATCATATGGGACACAAACTTTGTCCCATGCAATCCAATGGAGGCCCCAGTTATTTTGAGTCGAGCTCCACCAAATTTGGAGATCGTTCCATTTAGTTCATCCACTACTCCTTGAGGTAGTAGGTAACATGACATAGGATATGTCGGTACTGCTTGAGCCACAGCTTGAATTTGCACTTCCTTTCCACCCTTTGCAAGTAGCCTTGCTGACCACGAGTTGACACGTCCGTTTAGGCGGTCCTGAGCGTAGGAAAAAGTTTTCATCTAAGAACCACATATCTGTTCTGGTAGTCCTAAGTACATCCCCATTCCTCTTTCAGTCGTGATTTCAAGGATGCTTTAAATATTTTTCTTCACACTACGCTCCACTTTATTACCAAATATTAGATTTTGATGAATTTAATCTTTGTCCTGATGCCTTCCTGTAAGAGTTTAAAATAGCGATAATTTATGAGCATTGTCCCACTTCTGAATTACAGAAGAATAAGCTATCATCCGCGAAAAGTAGGTGGGAGACTCGCGGACTAGCCCAGGCCACCCTATCCATAATTCTTTTTTTCTAATTCTCCTCCATTAAGGAGGGATATCAAACCTTCGGTGCACAAGACAAACATAAAGGGTGAGAGTGGGTCTCCCTGCCTCATTCCTCTTGTAGGCGTAATCTTTCCCCTGGTTCCTCGTTAATGACCACTTGGTATGATAATGATGTCACACAGAACATCAATAGGTCAACCAACTTCTCTGAAAATCCCAAGCGCAGCATGAGGGTTCTTAAGAAGCTCCATTCTACTCTATCATAAGCTTTACTCATGTCCATCTTGATAACCATAAATTCTTGTCTACATCTCGGGTTTGTGCGGAGAGCATGAAAGTTTTCTTGCGCTATTAGGCTGTTATCAGTGATTAAGCGTCTTGACAAAAACACCGATTGTGTCTCTGAAATAAGATCCGGTAGGTCTCAATTCTGTCATCTCCCTCGGTCTCTCTTTCTTTGGTATGAGACAAATATTTGTCTGGTTAAGTTTAGGGTCAAAACTTCCAGCGGCAAAGAAGTCTTTCACCAAGCGGATGATATCTCTACTCATAACCTGCCAAAACCTTTGGAAGAGTCTGCTAGTCATGCCATCTGGGCCTGGGGCTTTGTCCGGTTTAATGTCAAAAAGGGAATTTTTAATTTCTTTCTCCGATTCTCTTCAGTTAAAAGATCATTCGTAGCAGGCGAGACTTTGTTTGTTATAAAATGTAGGGCAACATCCATATCTGTAGGCAGTGAGGTGGAAAAGAGATCTTGTAAATAGTTAATAGCAACTTTTTCTATCCCAAGATCACTTTCTACCATCTTATCCTCCTTATCCTTGATACAAATAATCACATTCCGACCTCGTCTCTGTTTAGTGGTGGCATGGTGAAACTTTGTATTTCTATCGCCTGCGCGGCGCCACTAAGTTCTGCTCTTCTGTTGCCAGAAGAGATCTTCTCTAAAGGCAACTATAAGTTTCCTTCTCAAATCTTCCAATTCCTCTAAGGTGGTATGGTCATCCTCTTAGGCTATATCAATTTTATTTTTTAACTCGTCTATAAGTTTTTTCGAATTGGTCGGATTATTTCGACTTCCTAAATGTAGATTGTATACGCGCTAGGACTGGTATGTGATCTGAACCCCACAATTGTAGGAATTCAAGATTTGTGTGTGGAAATAGAGAGTGTCATTCTTCATTTTCCACAACTCTATCTAGTTTATACTTCACCGTTCCTGATCTACTCTTTCCTACCCACGAAAAGGAATTTCCTTTTTATGGAAACTCGAGCATACCACAATTCTCCAACATGGTCCGAAAGGGAATAAAAGAGTTCTCTGATCGTCTCCTTCCTCCCCTCTTCTCATGATTCCCTGTAATCTGGTTGAAATCGCCAATCATAAACCATGCGTGGCTCTGGTTTAAACTCATCCGTGTTAGTCTTTCCCAAACTAAGTCATGGTTTTTAATAACCGGATCACCATACACAAAGGTCATATAGATGACATGCCCTTCAAGGGTAGATTCAATATCAATCATGTGCTCGTCTGAATACAAAATAGATACTAGTGGATCGTCCTTATAAAACAAGGCTAAACCACCGCTCTGACCACATGGGTTAACGATGTAGACTCGATCATAACCAAAAGAAACTTGCACATCTTGAAAAAAAAACGATTGTTTTTGGTCTCCGATAGAAATAAAAACCTAGGTAGAAAACAATGATATAACTCATGAAGATGCTCCTTCGTCAATAAGGCTCCAGCCCTTTGACAATTCCAAGAAATCGTGTTCATCACGGGATCTTCGGTGGCCTTCGGCTGGCTACTTTTGAAGTGTTTCCCTTGGGCTTTTAAGTTTAACAGGTCGAATTTAAATAAATATTTATATTTTTGATCTTTTTAATTTTTTCCCACAATTTTGGTCTACTATTACAAACTTTATTTTTCCCACACTCAAAAAATTTAAACAAAATCCAGTAACAAACCAATATATATATTGGAAAATTGCCAAATATGACTCAAAACTTGATTTGAAATGCAAAAGTAAACCCAAACTTGAATCAACTGCAAAAGTAACTTAAAACGCTGTTGAAATTACAACCAACCCCTTGTGAACAAACAACAAAAGATTTTTTTTTTTTACGTTTCTATCCCTCGCAAGTCGTCTGCCCAGAAGACTTTACACTAAGTCGTCCAGACGACTTAGCTGAAAGTCGTCTGCCCAGACGACTTAATTGAAAGTCGTCTGCCAAGACGACTTTAAACTAAGTCGTCCATTGTAAGTCGTCTGGGACAGTTTTTCTTAAAAATAATTTAAAAATTGTGTAATAAATATCTTGATAAATGAAAAATTGGGATTCTGTTATTAACATATGTCTTAAGCGATATAAATTAAGATATAAAAAAAGTCAGTTGTTTTCAGCATAGATGAGTGAAAGTTGTGAGTGATGATATAATTTAGTTTAGGTTTTCACCAACATATGTTGTAGTATTGTATGTGTTTCTTAGGGTTAGAAATTCGAAAGCATAAATGTTTTTTTGAAAACTTTAAAATTTACCTCAGGGTGTTTATTTATGTGTATAGTAAACAATATTTAAGTATAATTTGATTTTATAACATAGTTAGTAGTTAATTTAGTCAATTTAGTTTAGGGTTTAGGGTTTAGGGTCTGGACGACTTATAATTAAGTCGTCTGGTAAATATATTTAATAAGGCAGACGACTTAGTCGGATGTATAGTATCAACAGAAGACTTAATAATAAGTCGTCCAAACCGGATTTTACCAAATTACTTTTTAACCTAACCGGATTTTTGACCGGACATATATAAGAAGTTTTTTTTTTTACGCACTTTTCACGAAATTCAGAAAACCCTAACGCCGTTTCTCTCAAAGGTGATTTCGAGGCGATTTCGCTCCGATACAAGACCAAGGTAAATCGAAGGCTTCTCTTGCAGATTTATGGGTTTTTATTAGGATGGATGTTGTTTTCCTTAAATTTTACCGTTTGGTTTTTTGTTTTCAACGATTTGGGGTAATTTTGGTTTCAATTTAGGGTTTCAAAAATTGGGGATGTCAATCGACTTGTTGTTTAGTTAGGTTGGATGTTGTTTTCCTCTCATTTTATGGTCATTTTAGGGTCGTCCACCTGGAAGTTCTACTGGAAGTCTTGGTAGACTTATAATTAAGTCGTCTGGAAAGTCTTGCACCTGGAAGACTTTCCAGACGACTTAATTATAAGTCTACCAGGTGGACGACCCAGACGACTTAGAATTAAAATGTTTCCAATTCGTTTCTTATTTGCAGATGGGGAATCAGCATGAACCTCACTTCTTGAAGCCTCTGCTTCCTGGTTTCTACAGTGGCGTGGTATACACACGCTCTCTATTTCTCCTCTGTTTATTTCCTTTGCTTATCTTCTCCTTTGTTGACTTGCAGACAATTCCACTTGCCTTCTACGCAAAACACATAGAAGGCTCGCCGAACCAAGGAAAATGGACACTACGATCGGACGCTTCACACCAAACTTGGGAAGTTATACAAGAAGGAAGAAGACTCACCGATGGTTGGCAAGCCTTCGCCCAAGCACACTCCCTTTGCATCGGTGACATTATCGTGTTCAAAAAGGAAGGAGACATGGTATTTCATGTGACTCCTTTCGGTCCTAGTTTTACTGAGATTCAGTATACACCTCATCAAGGGGATGATGCTGCGGATGGTGCCTCAACTTCCTCGTCTCGTCCTAAATGATGGATGTTTGTCTTGCTATCGTCTTATTGTAATCTGCTTCTAATGGACTTGTAATGGATGACTTCTATGTTGTTGTTCCCTTGTTTCAAATTGTTTTTAAACCTATGACTTGTAATGGATGATCAACTTTTATAACTACAACTCCTTTTGTCCTCTATGTACAAACCATGGTAACACCAATTTTAATTA